>WNWU01000166.1:451644-471019 GCA_012654045.1 Ptyas mucosa | reverse complement strand
AGGGCATCTGGAGCCCCTACCCAGCTGTAAAAAGACCACCAGCCCCATAAAGCGCCCCCCGCCCTTTAAGGGGATCAGGACCCCTGCCCAGCTAATGGGGGAGACCAGCCCCCCCAAAAGCACCTCCCCCCAGTATCTGAGGGCATCAGGACCCCTGCCCAGCTGTAAAGGGGAGACCACCCGCCCCACATAAGCACTCCCCCCCTCCCACGCCATCCGAGGGCATCTGGACCCCTGCCCAGCTAATGGGGGAGACCAGCTCCCCAAAAGCCCCCTCCCAGTATCCGAGGGCATCGGGACCACCTGCCCACCTGCGGCGGGAGAGCTGCCTCCCCAGGGGCGCCGGAGGGGGCGCAGCGCAGCGCAGGGGAGGCGGCTGCCCGCAGCCAGCGCAGAGGGAGGGAGGGAGGGAGGGGGGAAGGGCGGGGAGCCTCCGGGGCCTCCTTGGCTGGGGGTGGGGGGGGGAGGGGAAAGACGGGCAGGATCTGCCCCCCCCCTCCGTCAACGCGCCCCCCCGCCCCCCACGGCGGGGGCTGCAGAGGCGTCTGGCGGGCGCGCACCGACCTGGCTCTGGGAGGCGGGGATGCCGGACTCGAGCGCGCAGAGGGCTCGGAAGTTCTGGAGCTCGAAGTCGGCGTCCACCTGCAGCGAGAAGGTCAGCTCGGAGCGGTCCCGCCGCAGGCAGAACACCGTCAGCAGCATCGCCTCCGCCGCCGCTGCCGCCGCCTCACCCGCGCAGCGCTCAGCTCCGCTCCGCCGGAAAGCCCAGCCCCCCCCCCACCCGTGTCTGAAGCGCCGGACGGCCGTCGCAAAAGGTCGCGCGTCGGGCGCATGCGCAGGAAGGGGGAAAGAAGAAAGCCTCGCCCCTCGGAACGGGCGCCTGGGCGAGCCGAGAGAGAGAGAGAGAGAGAGAGAGAGAGAGAGAGAGAGAGAAACCACCGCCCTCTAAAGGTCACGTCGGGAACGACACGCCCCAACACCACATAGAGAAATAAACTTTTTAAAACAGATTAGAGAGAGAGATGGATGGATGGGTGGATAGATGAGATAGGTAGGTAGGTAGGTAGGTACGTAGATAGATAGATAGAAAGATAGAGATGATGGATGGATAGATAGATGAGAGAGAGAGAGAAGATAGAGATGGATGGATGGATAAATACAAGATAGAGATGGATGGATAGACAGATTAGATAGAAGAGAGATAGATAGATAGATAGATAGAAGATAGATAGATAAATAGATATAGATAGATAGATAGATAGATACAAGATAGAGATGGATGGATTATAGATAGATAGATAGATCATTGATAGATCATTGATATATAGATAGATATATAGATATCATAGATATATGGATATATAGATATCATATATATAGATATATCATACACAAATAAAAAATATTAAAAAATAAAATAAAAAAATTATATATAAAAAAATAAACTTTTTTTAATGGTCTCTTTTAAAGTTTATTATTCAGCAACGTTATCATTTAAAGCCGTGTTATATTAAAATTAAAAGGGAGACTGGAGGTCCAGGGGCTGCTGAACAGGCGCAGAAAAAGCAAACGGGCTCCAAACGGGCTCCAATTTGCGTTGAAGCCATCATAGGCCTTTTTAACCGAGTTAAAACCTAATTTTAACCGAGTTAACCTAATTGCTAAGGGACAGGAAACTGTGCCCCCTCTGTGGTCAAAATAGGTTCAGCAGCCACCAAAACGAAATAGCACTTTTAAATGGATGTTAAGGTTATTATTCTGTACCATTATTATTAAAAGGGCAGTTGGAGTCCCAGGTATTGTTGAACAGGCACAGAAGAAGGAAACCAGCTTCAAAAGCCTCAAACCAAGTTTAAAAGGCCTATGATGGTTCAATGCTAATGTAAGGGGCAGAAAACAGTGCCCTCCTTTGGTCAAAGCAGGTTTAGCAGCCACAAAAAGAAATAAAACCCTTTAGTGGCATTTTAAGATTTTTTACGGGGTCTTTACTATTAAAAGCTTTTGTCGGCGTTCCAGAAAAAACTCCCAAGTAAAAACTCTGAAGCAAGCATTTTTCAAAGCTCTATTGACTAGAACAGGTAAACTGGCACATCTGGGAAAACCCGAATCGGAGGTTTTCCCTCAGTAAATCAAAACCATCGCCTCACTCCTCTGTCGATCGCGTGCTCCAATCACCAGCCGTCCCATCTCGAGACATCATTCCGACCACTCCTTTTCCAGATGCAGGATCGGCCTGACCTTGGCCGACAGGAGGAATGCTATTATGTCTACAGAAAAACCCTCAAATAAATTCCTCTTACTTTCCCACACGAGGTGGCTGCTTCCAGCCTAACATGGCTTCCAAGGCCGGCAGCTTTATTATTAAAATTAAAAGGGCAACTGGAATCCCAGGCGCTGCAGAACAGGCACAGAAGAAGGAAACCAGCTTCAAAAGCCTTAAACCGAGTTAAAAAGGCCTTATGATGGCTTCAGTGCCAATGCTAAGGGATAGAAAACAGTGCCCTCCTGTGGCCAAACTACATTTAGCAGCCACAAAAAGAAATACAAGCGGTCGACTTACTACAATTTAGGGACCAGTTACAATAGGAGTGTAAAAAGCGACTTAGGACCATTTTTCATACTTACGACCTTTTGCAGCAGTTCCAGAATTGCATGATCAATATTCGGATGCTTAGGAACTGGAGCATATTTATGACGGTTACAGCGTCCTGGGCAGAGGTGAAATCCAGCAGGTTCTGACGAACCGGTAGCGGAAATTTTGAGTAGGTCAGAGAAGCGGCAAATACCACCTCTGGCTGGCCCCAGAGTAGGGTGGGAATGGAGATTTTGCAATATCCTTCCCCCAGGAGTGGGGAGGGAATGGGGCTTTTGCAGTATCCCTCCCCTGGAGTAGGGTGGGAATGGAGATTTTGCAGTATCCTTCCCCTGCCACGCCCGCCAAGCCAAGCCATGCCCGCCAAGCCACACCCACAGAACCGGTAGTCAAAAAAATTTGGATTTCACCAGTGGTACTGGGGACAGGTGATCCCTTTTTGTGACCCGACAACAGTCAATGGGAAAGCAAGATTCATTTAACACCTGGGTTACTAACTTAACCAAGTGCACTGATTCAGTTAATGACTGTGGCAAGAAAGGTCGCAAAAATGGGACAAAATTCACTTAATCTCAGTCTCCTTTAACAACAGAAACGTTGGGATCAATTGCGGTCGTAACTCGAGGACTACCTGTACATCTTTTTAAAGGCATTTTAAGGTTAGCATTCATCGTCTTTATTATTACTGGCGTAACTTATTAGAATTATCAGGGTAATAGGAGGCCCAGAAGAGGGAAAACCTTAAAAATCCTTAAATCGAGTTGGAAATGCCTATGGCGGAAAACAAGGGGCAGAAAACAGTGCCCTCTTGTGGTCAAAGCAGGACTAGATTTGATATGATAGCAGCATTCCGATATTTGAGGGGCTGCCCCAAAGAAGGGGGGGGGGGGGCAACCTATTTTCCAAAGCACCTGAAGGCAGGACAAGAAGCAAAGGATGGAAATGAACTAAGGAGAAATTTCCTGACAAGTGAGAACAAAACCAGAGGAATGGCTTGCCTTCAGAAGTTGTGGGTGCTGCAAAACAAGACACAAAAGGAAACCAGCTGACACTGAAGCTTGTCAATCAGAAAGGTCGAGAGCTCGGCAGTTCGAATCCCTAGTACAGGTCTCCTGCGTGAGCCGGGGGTTGGACTGGATGACCTCCAAGGTCCCTTCCGACTCTGGTTACTGTTAAAAAAAACCCTTTAAACAAGAGTTAAAATACAGAATTAAGAGGAAACACTGCCTCCCCGTGGTAACATTTGGGATTGCAGCCATAAAAGCCACTTTTGTCCAGGCCTCCCGATGATATCGATATTGGAATAAAGAATCCAGGTTTGAACGGGCATAAATGAGGATATCGGATTAGGCCACCTTGTACCCTGTTCAACGGGAACCCAGCAGCGGTCGTTTACATCGACGGCCAGCCTGCTTGCGAGCTCCCTTGGATTTCCTGTAGGTTTCCGGCTTGGCTAATGGGATTGCCGTCCCTGAGCGATGTGGTCATCTGATATGGCGGTTTATGACCGCGTGGCTTAGCAACGGAAATGCCTAATTCCTCGTCTTTACTCGAGGAGGGATGGTTTTTCCAGGGGCGAGTTTCTGCCCTTCAAGCAGCTCAGAACGGAGATTTTTCAGAACGCTTCTGCTTCGTTTCCCTGTTTCTTACAAACCTTCGGGTCATCCGTGTTGTTAAAACAATGGTCGTGATCGGGTCCCTATAAAAGGACGTTCCTTAAAACGCTGCCCAGCTGATGAGGACGCAGCCGAGGTGACCGAAAAAACCGAAACTGTCCCGCTTCTCTGACATTAACCAGAAACAGTGCCGGGAAAGGGGACGGAATGGCGACTTTTTATTTCGCAAAAATGGAACAAAGGTGGAAGAAAAACAACGGCATGGAAGCGGAGGGAAGGTCAGTCCCTCTGGATTTCGGGGTTCTTTTTTGGGGGGCTTCCAGGCTTAGTCCACGTTACGGAAGGAGAGGCTCCTCTTCTCCCTCCTTCTGGCCTATTCTCAGTCCAGAAATATGTCCCCCCAATTTGGACTCGGCGATTCGGTGGGGGCCAGGACCTCCGACGGGAATCCCGAGCCGCTCTGGTCGAGTCTCAATCGGATTTCTCCTTCTCCTTCATGTGTAGGAATACGATGCTGAACAAGAACAGGCCCACCATCATGGAGAAGGCGCTGGCGTAGTACGGATAAGCGGAAGGGATGAAGCGCTCGTACTGCGTGTGCTGCAGAGGTCGGACAGACACCTGGCCACACGGGGAATAAGGAATTAGTACCAAGGCAAGGCTGGGAACGGACTTTCCGTGGCTCCACCTGGAAGGCGGTGAATTTCAGGGGACCGAGTGAGGAAGAGCAGCAGCCTGGCCTCTGGGCATGTAGTCCTTGTTTCCGACATCTATAAACGATGTGCGTAACTCGGCAACTGTCACTCTGCTAAGCAAATCTCCGAGCCAGATTCCCTGAAAGGCTCCAGCTGGGCCATAGAGACCGGCGCATGTGTAATTCAGCACTATGTCCCCCTCAGCCCTCCTACAGGCAGCCCACAAACCCATCTGGAGATGTTCTGACCTACGGGTTCCCTTGTCCCGACAAAAACCCCTTTTTATTAAGTTACTGTGAATTCCTCTCATTCACATCCAGCAGAAGTCTTTCAAGGGAGAACTTACAGTCACAGGCCTTATCTGGCTTGGACAGCTGCCAGGCCGATATCTTCAAAACTTGGCAAGGAGTCACAAACTAATTAAGCAAACTAATTGTCTCTTGCAAACTCCTCTCCCCTTTTATTCCCTCTGGGAGGGGCCATTCACCGACCACCTGTGGCTTTACTCCTGAGTCGACCCTTGTTCTTTAGCTGTTTCCTTTGTATGGCAACTCTGCGCATGCGCACACTGGGAACAGGCTCCAGCTGTTCTTCTGCCTCACTGATGTCTGACTCCGAAGGCAGCTGACAACTGTCAGACGGCCCTGGCCCCCTCTCTGCCTCCGACACAGAGCCTTCCCCAGACTCCAGGACTGGCCCATGTTCCTCCCCAACCTCCTCACTGTCTGAATCTGCTACCAGCTCCGCTGGCCGGCCACAACAGGAGAGAGGAGGGAGGCCTCCTCCACCTATCTTAGTTCCTGAGCAGACGTAGAGAGTACAGGGATTCTCACTCAGCTACTTCAGCCTGCCAACGGTTGAGATGAGCGAGGAAGACATCGAAGCTCCACAGAAAAGCCGGTTGCTACATTCAGGGCAAGTGAACTTATCTGGGTGTTTCTTCAAGGAAGTTATGCGCCCTTGTACGTGCCCCGTGCAAACTCTGCCCAGCCAATCGTTTTGAGTGGCAGCCTCATTTCCGAAGCCGCTGAAGTGTCTGCTCGAAGGGGAAGGGAAAGAATTACCTGTGTGGAAGAGTAGAGGTGCGTGTAGCCAAGACGGTTGTAGTCCACCTTGAACTGGAATACCCCGTAGACATCTGGCAGCTTGAACTGGACGCTGTACTTTCCGCCTGGAAGCCAAAGCACATTTCTGGCATCAGAGCAATTCAGAGGCTGGAAAGCTTCTCGGACCCTTCCCTAGCCTGCCGCAGGTCTACAAGCTTTGACAGGGCATTGAGTTTGCTCTCCTGGCCACTGCTTTTAAGTTTTGTGAGGCAACCCTTCGAGATTAGCAAAAATGTTTTCAAATTTAAGTCCAATTTGCTGGAAGTGCAAGCAGTCACAGGGCACTTACTTTCACGTCTGGTGGCTTTGCCCAAGAATTAGGAAGTATTGGGAAAAAATAAGAATTTGGCTAATAGAAATAACGTCGGAAAAAATAGAACTCAAACCAGAGGTTTTCCTACTAGGGATGATTAAAGAAAACCTATAAGGTTTTCCTATAAGGTTCTTCCTATAAGGAAGAAATAAAGTATTTAATATTACACATAGTCACTGCAGCCAGATTGGCGCTTGCTCAATATTGGAAAATGGATCAACTGCCAACAGATCAATTGATAATCCCAAAAATCTATAATTGCGCGGAAATGGATAAATTAACATTTGAAATGAAGGATATTCATTTTATATTATATAGCGTGGACTAGGTGGTATGATTGGATAACTCGTAGAAATGAGAGTAAATGTAAAATTCTGTATGGTAACAATAATTAACAAATATGCACCGTTAATAAGATAACGGATGTGTGACCAAAGTCACTTTTTCTTTTTATGTAATGTTGTTAGAATTAATATATATGTATTTTGTATATACATGGTATGGGATTTTACTTTTATATGTTTAATAAAGTTTGTTTTTAAAAGCAAATAATAATAATAATAATAAAGTTTTGTGAGGAAGACATCCCTGATCAACAATAAAAGCTGCTCATGGTTGGCAGGGGGGCAAGGAGCCCCTCATCCCTCCAAATGCCAGCCAATCAGAGATCTGCATGCAGCCAGCTTTTTAAAAATAAGATATTGATCTTTTTTTTAATGGACAGTGTGTGTGTATGAGTTTCTAACTCGGCACAAAGAACCGAGCACCTCTGCATCAGGAGTGAAATCTACTTACCTTCCTTACTGATTTGGAAGTGCGCCCTTGGGGATTTGGGCCCTCTGCGCATACGCAGAGGGTTAAAAAAAGGGTTTTAACCAGAGGGTTTTAACCAGGAAGTAATGATGATCGGGTGGGTGGGTGGGTGGGTGGAGCTTTGCGCTGCCGCCGCTACCCGTTCTGCGAACCACCCGCCGCCATCGCTACCGGTTCGGCCCGGTAACATTTCACCCCTGCTCTGCGTGTCAAAGATTAAGCAAAAGCCGCCTCACCGTTTTTCTTGAGGAAGGTCCTGACAAAGGGATCGATGCGGACAAACTCCAGCTGAATATCGTCGCCATCAAAGGGAACCCACTTCCCGTCGGAGAGCTTTTCTATGACGACGCTGTACTCCTGCAACACAGGGACTCAGCGCCATGTGGGAAAAAAACCCACAAAAAACAGCGCCAGGAACTCCCGAGGTTTTGCGCTAGAGAGAAGATGCTAAGCTCTTACCACCAAGTCGGTGACGGTGTAGGCGCTTGGAGGCAACTTCTCGCCCACCCGATGGTGAGCCACCTCTCCCACACGCAGCACCCCTTCCTCCTTGAAGACCCAGTGGGACAAGGCCATGGCCAGCTCGTAATTCCCCGTTTGGGGGTACCTAAAGTAGACAAGTCAGGTTCTTCAGTCTGCTTACCCCAATGTCGGGAGCTCATTTTCTCCGCCAACCAATCACTCATTGTGTTGGCTCTGCTTGCCTGGCTGACCCGTGGGAGCATCCAGCATATGTGTGTGTGTGTGTGTGTGTGTGTGTGTGCATGGGATGTGGTGGCTCAGTGGCTAAGACGCTGAGCTTGTCGATCAAAAGGTCGGCAGTTCAGCGGTTCGAATCCCGAGTGCTGCATAACGGGGTGAGCTCCCGTTCCTTGTCCCAGCTTCTGCCAACCTAGCAGTTCGAAAGCATGTAAAAAATGCAAGTAGAAAAAATAGGGACCACCTTTGGTGGGAAGGGAACAGCGTTCCGTGCGCCTTTGGCGTTGAGTCATGCCGGCCACACGACCACGGAGACGTCTTTGGGCAGCGCTGGCTCTTCAGCTTAGAAACGGAGATGAGCACCGCCCCCTAGAGTCGGGAACGACTGGCACATATGTGCAGGGGAACCTTTACCTTTACCAGTTCACAGTGCTTTCAAGCCCTCTCTAAGCGGTTTAGAGTCAGCCTATTGCCCCCAACAATTTGGGTCCTCATTTTACCGACCTTGGAAGGCTGGAAGGCTGAGTCAACCTTGAGCCTGGTGAGATTCGAACTGCCAAATTGCAGTCAGTCGGCAGTCACCAGAAGTAGCCTGCAGTACTGTATTTCTAACCACTGTGCCACCGCAGTTCTTCTAAGTATCAGGAATTGGCTGAAATTGTTTTGTATCCTTCTTATTGCGATTTTTAAATTGCTAAAAAGGTAAAGGTTCCCCTCGCACATAAGTGCTAGTCGTTCCCGACTCTAGTTCAGTGATTCGAACCGCTGAACTGCCAACCTTTTGATTGACAAGCTCAGCGTCTTAGCCACTGAGCCACCACGTCCCTCTTTTAAATTGCTACCTACTGATTTTCTCAGAATACGGGTAGTTCTCGGCTTACAACCACAATTGAGCCCCAAAGTTATATAAGGAATTTGTTAAGTGTGTTTTGCCCCCCATTTTACGACTTCCCTTGCCGCCTTTGTTAAGTCAATCAGTGGCGGTTCTTCAATGAGTTAACAGGATGGTTAAGTGTCTTTGCTTGTCAGAAGGTCCCAAAAAGGGGATCACATGACCCAGGGCGTTGCAGCCGTCATAAATGCGAATCCGTTGTCAAGCATCTGAATGTAACTCACGAGACCAGGGGGATGCCGCAACGGTCACGAGTGAGAAAAGTGGCCATAAAGTCACTTTTTTCAGTGTCGTTTTAACTTCGAGCGATCACCAAGTGTTGTAAGTCGAGGACTACCTGAATAAGGTGACAATTTTTTTGTTTCTGAGAGGGATGCTGAACAGCCTCGTTTTTAGATAGTCAACCGGGCGAAACCAACCCTACCTTCCTGCCCTCCCTTCCCACATCCCAGTTTTGGAGCCACGCCGACAATAAGAGCCGCCTGCCTTTGAGAGCCTGGCGCCGCCTTCTGCACCGACGATGTGAAAAAGGCGTCACTGAAGAAATCCAGGGAGCCGCTGAAGACCACGCGGGCATTATTCCGGGCCTGCAAACCGGCGATCAGGAGGGTGTTCTTTCCGACAGCATGAGGGTACTGAAGAGAGAGAGAGAATGTGTATATTTTTTTTTACAATATTCTTCTAAATATTTGAACATTCTTAATTGCATCCTTGTTTTTTTAGTACAGTTAAAAAAAAAAAAGAAGCCGACAATGTGAATGATGTAGGGTCAGCTATATGAACGCTGAAGGGCTCTCTTTATTCACATTATTATAAGAAAGGAATGTGCTTGTTTAGAAGAAATGTGCTTGTTTGGAGATTACACTAAGTCAGCTAAATTACATCCTGGGTAATGTAATGTAATGTAATATATATATCTATATCTATCTATATCTATCTATATCTATATCTATATATCTCTATCTCTATCTCTATCTCTATCTCTATCTCTATCTCTCTATCTCTATATCTATCTCTCTATCTATCTATCTATCTATCTATCTATCTATCTTCTGAGGGGCCTAGTTGTCAAGAATGCAAGGACATCCATATGAAACAAAAAGTTACTTATTAACCAAGGAAGGCATAAATCTACGCATCAGCAATCACAGAACTGAGGAAGGTTGTTTAGCTAAGATGATGTTATGAACTAGAAAATAATATAGGAATTTAGTAATTAGGAAGTGTCAATTATCATGTAACAAATGTATGTTAACCATATATGGAAAACTGCTGTGTTCACAAAATCCTTTTTTTTAAAAAAAAAAAATTATTTATATGCCGCCCTTCTCCGGAGACTCAGGGCGGCTTACAACGCGCTAAGCAATAGCCTTCATACTTTTGTATATTTTATACCAAGTCAGCTTATTGCCCCCACAATCTGGGTCCTCATTTCACCTACCTTAGAAAGGATGGAAGGCTGAGTCAACCTTGAGCCTGGTGGGATTCGAACTTACAGTAATTGCAGGCAGCTGGATGTTAAATGCTGCCTTAGTAGGAGGCATTAGCCTGCTACGCCACTCAGGCTCCTTGGTCTTGGAAATGTATAAAAGCAGTTGTATCAGAGCTCTTCTTAGTTCAGAATTGCAGACACAAATCTGATTCTGAAACTGCGCAATAAACGGTCTCTGGCTGACCAGGAATGTGGTTTGGTCTCGTCATTCCATAACAGACTTAAGTTGTGTACAGACACATGTATCCAGCATTCAGCTGCTGGAGGAGCCGGCGGCCGACAGGCCACAACCCTGGGTTTCCTGAAAAGAGAAGGATAACCCAGGGTTGTGGCCTATCGGCCGCCGGTCCCTCAAACAGCTGAATCAGGGGAGGAGGAAGAGGAGGTGTGGGAGTCAGGGTCAGCATCAGGGCAACCTGAGAGCTCCGAGGGGGAAGAGGGAATGGAGCTGGCAGAGAGAGAGAGAGACAGACAGAGGTGGAGTCTGGGCCGTCTCAGATGGAGAGTCAACAGCCCCCAGGTCTGGAGGTGGCTGATGAGGAAGAGGAGGAACAGCTGGGTCCAGTGCCTGACGCGTGGATGCACAGAATGCAGAGGAGAGGAGAGCAGTGGAAATCAATGGGCCGGTCCTTGGGACGGAAGAAGCTAGCGAAGCTCCCACCCTAGCTCTGGGGATAAAAGGCAGAGGGCGGAGATGAATAGACGTGGCAGACAACTTTTCATCTCCCCGGCTGGACAGACTTGTTAGCCTGAGGCGAGAGAGAAACTTTTTACCGGGGCTGCTGGCGCCCCTCATAAAGGAATCATTGCTTCAACTACAGAGGGTCTGTCGTGTTTGGGAAGCTGGATCAGAACACCCAGAATATGGATTCAAAGCATGAGGTCGTCTAAAGTCTTTCCGGAAGGAGAAAGCGTTGTCCAACAACCAACCACTGACAACAATGGTGCAGATCAGAAACTGGAGATGGGGGGGGGGGGGGGGGGGGGGCATAAGAGAAGCCTCAAAAGCTAGCCGTTCCGAAGGAGGCTCCACTGGCACCGCACAAGTGGGGTTAAAAAAGGAGCGGGAGCAGGGGAACCCGCCCCCCAACTCTTTCCAATGGATTTGGGAAGCACAAAATCCCACATACCTGGGTGATAGCTTTGTCGGGAAAGAACGAATACGAAGTTGAGGAGCCGGTGAGAATGTCAAGGACCAAAGGGTTGTCAGGATCAGCCACCATCCTGGGAAGAAAAGGGTTCACAAGTGGAAGTGGGCAAGCGATTGGGGGGGGAGGGGTGTCTCCTGCTGGGTGGGCACAGGACTTACCCGACTCCTCTGAAAAGAATGGGGTTATGGGGCTTCTTCCCCACAATCGTAGGAGCCTTAAGGAGATTCTCAGAGTCTGCGACGATCAGGGTGTGCTGCAGAGGAAAAGAAAGAGACACCTGCTGAACTTCCCTTAGCAGGTTTTTGACTCGATAAGTCATCCCTGGGAGCAGGTGGGTCGTAAGGGCGGCAGCAGCCAATTGGACTCCCTTGTGCTCTGTCCTGCTTACCTGCCCTGGGTCAGAGATGTCGTAGTTGTGATGGTCAATCACACCTGTCTTTTCCTCATCAAATTCTATCCCGCATTCGCTTCCCAATTCTCGAAGGGGATCACCTAAGGACGATTAAAAAGCCCGTTTGTTCCTTTGTACTAAAAAGGGAGCGCCTTTTCCTCTTATCTGCCACCTAAGAGGGTTTCTAATATGCTGGGGAGACTCTTGCAATAAATTCATCTGTACCGTCAGAAGGCACCAAAGAGTCCTCGTCTTTCATTTTTTATTAATCTCACCATATTTTTCGGAGTATAAGACACTCTGGATTATAAAACCTTTTTTGGTGAGGAAAACAAGAAAAAGAAATCCGTCTCTGCCTCCCAGCAATTTTGCCTCCTTGCAGCAAACAGCAAACAGCCTGCTTTACTTTCAGTTTTGTTTTCAGCATGGCTTGATTAGCACAAGGGGAAAAAAAATCTGCTCCCAGCAATTTACCTCCTTGCAGCAAGCAGCAGAAGCCCACGCAAAACAGCTGAGAGTCGGGAGGCCAATCCAATCAACTAGTGCTAATTAGGCTGTGCTGAAGCTGAAAGGAGCTGTTCCTTCTTGCTGCTTGCTGCAAGGAGTTAAACTGCAGGGAGGCAGAGGCCAAAGGGTGGGGGCCAGTGGGTGGGCGGGGCTGCATTCGGTGTATAAGACGCACCTAAATTTTCACCCCCTTTTAGGGGGGGAAAAAGGTGCGTCTTATACTCCAAAAAATACGGTATTTTATAAAAAGATGCAGACTTCTAGAACTACATGGCCCAGAAGCAAGTGTAACTGCCTGTCCCTGACAATAGCTACAAAACAGAAGGGATGAATAACGATCGGTTACTTTTCCCCAGCAATATAAAGCTTTTACTTTCCACAAACTGCTTAAAACCCGGATGTTCTCCTAGGCCTTAAAGTAGGATGGACTTTTGTTGTTTGGCTTTGGCCGGTCTTGAGATTGAAATAATAAAAAAGAATAAAGGGGGGGAAAATTCTCTTTTTAAGTTGAAGACAAATCTGCTCCGCTGTGCCGGTTTCACTGACCGATATCTGAACTGGCAGCCACAAGGACGTTTCCGCCCCCGTCAATGAAAGCAGCAATGGTCTCCACATTGATGTTGCCTCCAAAATCTGAAACACAATGACCGGGAGGGTTAAATTTCTTGTCACAAGGTCAAAATGTTTACAGTAATACAGTATACCAGCTAGCAAGTGTGCAAGCGAACAAGAGTGAAACCCTGACAAAGGAACAAGCAGCTCTTGTGCTTTAGTGGGCGCTCTCAGCTCTGCCCGTCATGTATTATTATTATCTTGTTACTGGTATTATTACTATTACTGGTCCTGTTATTGCAGTGGTGAAATCTAAAATTAGTTACTACAGGTTCTGTAGGCATGGCTTGGTGGGGGGAGGGGAGGTAGTGTGACTGGATGGGCGTGGCCATTTTTTTTTTAACTTTTAAAACCATTTTTTCTACAACCTCTTCGCGAAGAGGTTGTAAAAAAAAATGCTTTCAAAAGGCTCTGACGATCCCAGCTGAGTTGCCTGATCGGCAGAGGCTTTTTTTCTTTTAAATGCCTCTGCCGATCAGGCAACTCAGCTTGGATCGTCAGAGGCATTTAAAAGAAAAAAAAGGGTTTTTTTGGTTTGGATAAAAGCAGCATTTTTTCATGCGGCTGTTGACAAAAATAGGATCGCCAACATCCGATGATGGAACATGGCACAAGAAGACGATTGATTTCTTCCTCCACAATCTCGACTTCCATTTGCCAATCACGATTATTATTATATACTTCATTCATTAAACATGAAACTCAGTCAACTGAACATTTAAGAATGGATCACAAATAGTATTAACCGGCACTGATGGTTGATACGGGTTGCTGCCAGCGTCCTAGGTACAAGTAGTATTAACTGGCACAGATGGTTGATACGGGTTGCTGCCAGCGTCCTAGGTATCAACCAAGTACCTCCTCCTCCTTCTTTTTCTACTACTACTATTACTATTACTCTTTTATTCATTAAACATGAAACTCAGTCAATTAAACATTTAAGAATGGATCACAAGTAGTATTAACCGGCACTGATGGCTGATACGGGTTGCTGCCAGCGTCCTAGGTATCAACCAAGTATCATCACCACCATCATTTATTTCGCCACCTGTGCCACTCATCATCGCTTCCCCCCTCACAGGCAGCAACGGTAAAGAAGGAGTCCCGGAGCCGCTTTCGGGGGATGTGGGGGGGGGGGGGTCCGCCTCACCTTCCACCGAGGGGGAGAAAACCACCAGGTTGTCGTAGAGGAACTCCCCGTACTTGATGAGGGACAGGCCGGGGTCGTCCGCCGTCCGGAAGGTCAGGTCAAAACCTCGCTCTGCAGGGGAAAAAAAAAAGAGTGGAGGGAGGCCGCGACCCTTCCGGGGAGGGAAGCCGGGAAGACCCCGGGAGCCCCTCCGCCGCGCCCCCCACCGCCTCCGGACCTGCCAGGCCGCGCAGGAAGAGCGAGTGCGTGTCCTTCAGGTTCATGTTCTCCAGCAGCACCAGCGTTCGCGGGCCTCCCCCGCCGGGCGCCGCAGATGTAGCCGCCGCCACCAGCCCTGTCACCAAGAACAGCACCGCCGCCGCCATCTTCTCTCTTCCCTCGCTGGGCGCCCCGGAAGCGAACCCGCCTCCCCGCCAATGAGCTCACAGACCTCGTCCGGAAGAGGCGGGCCGGGCCTCGGTGAACCAATGGAGAAAGCGGAGGAGGCGGGGCCCGCCCGTCCGCGTGAGCTAATGAGAAGGAGACACCTCCGTCCGTCGCTCTGCTCAATGTTATCGAACGCTCCGCCAGGCGGACGTTGCCCCCCCCCTCCTGCCGCCAGGAGCCAATCGGCACACAGGAGGCGTGGGACGGCCAATGGACCGCCGAGGGGAGCGATCGTTGCCGTGGTAACGGAGGCGCGCCCGGCTCGACTTTCCCTTCCGGGAAGAAAACGATGCGCAGACTTTGCATTTGAAATACAAATATATAGATATCTATTTATATTTATATTTATATATATATATATATATATATATGATTGAAGGGACATCCCTGTACAAACGGTTTTGCATCTGTTAAAGATAAGCAATACATCTTCACCACTGAACACAGCAGCCCTGGAGAAAGCAATACACTGTTTCCAATAAATTACTCACATACAGGCACATTCAGCTTCCTATAAATAAGGGCACGGGGGCATCACTAGGCAGACCACGCAGAAATCCAGGCTCCTGATCAAAGGCCTTCGTCCCCCACACACACACAGACTGGAGAAGAATCAGCCAGGAGTGCAAGAGCAGGGAGGCTCAGTATGGCACCCTGGCCAGCCAAGCTGACCCCCAAACCGATTGGTCAATACGTGCTGTCAGCCCAAAATGCCCCATGGCACTCCCTAGATTGGGCATGGGGGCCCCAGTCAACTGTATGCATCAGCCCTCTGACTCCAGCGGGGCGGACACGGCAGGAAAAAACCCTGAATTACGACACGACGAGAGGAAGAGGCACCCTCTGAGCACAACCCAAAAAGAACCACGACAAAGCCAAGCCACGAAAGTGAGCAGGAAGGGTCAACCAGGGTCTCTGTCCTCTTCGGATGGCAGGAACACTTAAGAGAAGGACCCGGCTGAGCATCCCTCCACCTCGTGCTGCACAGCCAGAGACCGACTGGCCCCAAACAGCCATGAGGACTTCCGGCGAGTTCGCTCTTCTCCCCAGAGATCTTCGACCGGATCGTCTTGCTCCTCGTAACAATGGTTGATTCTTCCTGAACCCAAAGAGCAGAACAGGCCTGCACGAACCCCGGAGTAATTGTCTAACAAGGCTTCCATACTTGGGAATTCTATATTCAAATGCTTGAGGGAGGGGGGAAGGGAGAGAGAGAGAGAGAGAGAGAGAAAGAGAAAAGAAAAATATGACAAGACCGTACCACTTTCCTTCCATGACATAAGTTGATATTGCAGAGCACGAGGAGATACTGCAAGTGAAACAATGCCCAATTTAAAACAGAAATTTAAAAACAGGGAAACCTGGGCTTAAGGACTGAAGAAAGGAAATTTAGTTCGGCGAGGCTTTGGAAATGTGTGCCGTTGGTCAAAGGAGGGGAGAAAACAGCACTTGAAAACAGCAAGGCCACCCTTGCAAGGAAGAAGGGATCAGGTAGACAAAGTAGACTAACAAACATTCTTACGGCAAGCAATTATTTTGATAACATCGCCACCTTCCCCAATTCTCTCACCTCAACCGAGTACTTTCCTAGCTGGCTGCGGTAAATTTGATACGGAACGACGCCGCAGCGGGTCCTCACTGCCAGGCACCATTGATGGGTGGCTCCGGACTCAGCCCACAGAAGAAAAGCCCCCAGCATGTCATTCCTTAGCAGGGCCAGGCCGGCATCTCTGGAAGGCAGAGCAAAATGCAGGAAGCAGGGGGCCGAGCAGAATGTGTGTGTGTGTGTGTGTGTGTGTGTGTGTGTGTGTGTGTGTCTGCAGCTTCACCCAGAGGGGCACTCAAGGCCCCTGATGCCTCCACGCAAAATCCAGCAACCATCCATAGCCGCCATGCACCAGCAAGTCCTAGATCTGCTGGTGGGGTGGGCAGAACCGCCTAGGAGGGTCCCAGTGCCATCCGGGGGGTAAGGGGGGTAGGCCACCCCCCTCCTCACCTGTTGATGCCCGCAAAGGACCACACACTCTCTCTCAAATCGTTCTCGTTTTCTGGCAGGTGAAGGAGGCTCCCTTTGCCATCGCAGCTGGAGGAAACTGGAACCAAGGTACACAAAAAGCCGGATTTGGAAGGTTTCGTCGAGGTTGTCTCCTAACATGAAAATGTGGCAATGGGGGGGGGTGGGGGGAGCAGAGGGTCTTGTGCTGGTGGATTCTGGCACCGATCCAGCTACCCACGCATCGGTTGCTCTTCTGCTAAATAACAGCCCGGCGGCCATATTATTTCAGACTCCAATAATTTTGTGGAAGCTTTTTCCTCATTGCCAGGAAGAAAAAGAAATCGTCCTTTTCCCTTGGCAAGACTTTAATCTGCGATGCGGAGCTTCCAAGGTTATCAATGAAGCCTCTGTGCCCCTTTCCTTCCTGGCTTCCTTCTCTTTCCTTTTTCTACGCCCCCCCCCCCCGCCCCGCCCCGGGTCCCCAAATACTCACATCCTTCCCAGGCGCCTTGCTGAGAGGCCGCCTCAAAGGTACAACCTCGGTAAGCCCCGGAACGGAGAATCTTGCTGCGAATGGCCTTCTTGCGCACCAGAATTGGGGAACAATAGGGGTTTCCAGGACGGGCACTGCCCACGCTGCTGCTGCTGCTTTCCTCCAGGTCCAGCCTCTCTCTCTAGGGGCACAAGCAGGGCAGCGGCTGAGCAGGGGAGGCAGAGACTCCAGGGGCCTGGTCCAAAATTGGAGGCCGTTTTGCATTTGGTAGATGCAAACTAGCTGCGGGACACTTATTAAACAGCCTCTTGGTTCTGTGAATCGAACCTCAACTCTCGACTGGAAGAACCAGGGCTTCCTTGACCTGGAAGTTAAGACCCTCGGAGGCGCCTGAAGGTTGGACACGTCTCAGACCCCGGTCCCCAAGAGAGCAACCACTGCGGTGGAAGAGGTGAGCTAGGGGAGGCCAAGGCCACTCACCACGCTGACCGAGGTCCCGAATTCTGTGGGGCAGGGCAGCCTCCGGAAGGACACCAGGGCGTTGACGTTCTGGGAGACCTCCTCAGGACTGAGGGATTCCCAGACCACCTGGCTGTCCAGAGAGACGCCCAGGTGCTTCCCGGAGTCTCGCTGGGCAGAGCCACCGGAAAAGGACCAGTCCTGTTCTTCGGGGTGCAGGAGAAGGTAGCCCAGCTGGAAGAAGCGGCAGAGGAGGTAGTGCAGCGCCTGGACCTGGCGGGGGTGGGGGGAAACGGAGGAGGCTGAGTGCCTGACTGATGCTCGGCTTTCTTCTGGGTGCCCGCAGCCGATGCCGGGGCTTTTATTGCCTTGCCAGCCACCACCAGGTGACTTGGGAGAGCCTGGGTGAAGCCTTCCACCTGGTCTTGCCAGACAGACAGCCTTGTCTGAGCAAGAGCCCGACATGGACCCAGCGCCGAGGAATGTCGCCCACGAACCTCGCCAGGCTGGCTGCCCACGAAGAGGTGGCAGAAGAGGCTGCCCCGAGCGCCGCGCGGGTTGCGGGCCAGGAAGGCGAACTGGCGATCGGCAGGCCTGCAGGTGCTGTAGGCGAGGCGCTTGAGGGCGTGGGCCATGAGCGGAGCCTGCGGGGCGAGAGAGCATCGGGGAAGGGCCGGCTCAGCCTCTGCTTCGTCCGCCCCTCTCGCCCGCCAGGTTGGAGGCGCGCCTGCCCTACCTCGCCGTCGCGTCCGAGCATCTTCAGGCCCTGCAAGCAGAAGCGCAGGAGGACGGAGCGCCGCCGCGGGCAGTCCTGCGTGGGGGGGGGGAAAGAAAAGAAGGGCGAGAGGGACGGAGGGAGCCGCCAGTCCAGTCCCGTCTCCCACCGGGATCCACCCACCCCGTCCTCAACGAAAACCACCGCGCACCTTCAGGAGCTGCAGCCGCTGATGGACGGCTTGGCCCGCCCGGGGTAGATCGGTGTCTTCCACGGCGAAAGAACCCACGTACTGCGGCAGAGAAAGCGCGCATCAGTTCAGCCCGGCTCCCGGGCGTCCCTTCGCCCTGCCCCGCCGGCCGCGCATCCGCCTCACCTCGGCCGGCTTGGTCAAGACCCGGCCGGCTCTCGGCTCCGGTCCCCGCCCGGTCGGCTGCCTCTTCATGGTGCGGCTCTGCCCGGCCACCGGCCAGGAAAAAAGGATCCCCCCGCCGCCGCTCTCCGCGATCGCTCGTGGCCGGCCACCTGTTCCGCCCCCGCACCTGGCCGCCCAATCAGGCGGAAGACAAGCCGGTAGAAGCCCCGCCCATTTCGCCTCCCTCTGCCCACCCCCCACTTCGCCCCCCAGCCCCAAAAGAACGACGCGCAGGCAAAAAAGCGGTTCTCCGGAGTTTTTAAGCTTTTATTTCTGCAAAGAGAAAAGCGACCTTCGCTCTGCGGCTCTACATCAGCGATCGGGATCGGTCTCCGGGTCGAAAAACGGGGGAGGGGGAAAGGAGGGGAGGCAAAGAAGGGGGTGAAACGACCCCCATTTCAAGGGAAAGCAGCTCAAAGGCCCCTCCGAAGGAAACGTTTTGCGCCGACTGGCGGGGGGGGGGGGGGCAGAGAGAGGGAGAGACCGTCACGGGCGGAGAGGAGGGGGCGACTAAGCTGAACAACAGAACACTGACTTGGGGGGTCGGGCCAGGGGGAGCGAGCCCTCCTTTGCCTCCCCCCCCCAGGAAAAGGGCTGCTGGCTGGCGGGAGGGGGTGGTCTTGGGAGGACGGGGGGGGGGAAGGGGGCCGAGATAAAGAAGGGCCTGGCAAGAGGGGAGAAAGGGGGGGCGGGGGGTCTGTTTCCACTTCTAAAAATATAAAAATCTTTCCAACCGGTTTCAAAAGCCCCCAAAGCCCGGATGCACCCTGTACAGATTATATATTTTTATTTTTTAAACTTGTTTAGAAAAAAGAACAGTCCTGTGTTGGGGGGGGGGGGG
>WNWU01000166.1:419592-451544 GCA_012654045.1 Ptyas mucosa | reverse complement strand
GGGGGGGAGAGAAGGTGGGAGTGCTGCGGTTCTCCACTTCTGGGGAGGGGGGGAGAGAAAGTGGGGGAGACAGAGATGGTGAAGCCTCAGAACTAAATTACAAACAGAAGGGGGAGGGGGGCTGTACTTATAAAAGAAGGGGGGCCCCTAAGCGGCGCCCCCGGCCCACCACCCACCCACCGGCTACTTCTTGGCTCTCAGCGACTTCCGCATGGTAGTCTTGCTTCTCTTCCCGGAGGGCTTCCGGTCCCGCTTGGCACTCGCCGCGGCCGCCGCGGCCGGCTTCTTCTTGGCGGCCGGGCTGGTGCTGGAGAGGCTTTTGACAGCAGGCCGAGGAGGCACGGCTTTGCCTTTCTTGGCCTTGGGGGGGCGGAGGAGGTGGTGGCGGAGGAGGAGGCGGTGGAGGCTTCGCTTTCCCACGGTGCGCCACAGGAGCCTTCCGGGCGGCGGGCTTGGCCTCCCGTCGCTTCACCAGGGGAGGGGCTCTGTTCCGGGCTTTGGGTGGGGGCCGCTTTGGCATCCTGCCCAGGGGAGCACAAGTTCTCAGGCCGCCGGATGCCGCCGGTGCAGAAACACAGAAGCATCCGAGCCCCACCAAAGGACAGGGCATCCCCTCTGCCAGTCAGCCAGCCTGGTCTGGCTCACCACCCTCCGGCTGCCCACGACCACCGACAACCCCCCCCCCAACCCAGCATCTGTGGGGCACCTACCTCTTCTTTGGAGGCGGCTCATCTTCCTCTTCTTCCTCCTCCTCTTCTTCCTCGTCGTCATCGTCATCATCTGTCTCGTCCTCTTCCTCGTCCTCTTCCTCCTTGTCATCCTTCTGTTTCTCGGGGAACAGAATGCCGGGGCTAGGGAGAGAAGAGAGGTCACCCCAAGGAAGAGCAGCCAAACAAGGAAGGAATAAACAGGCCGGAGGTCGCCCCCACTCCCCAACCGGGCAGGAGGAAGGGATCCGGCAGTGTCAGGCTCCGGCTGCCCCAGACTCACCTTGGATAGTAGGGGAAACATAGTTGGAAGGTTCCACTGAAGCCCTTGCCGGAGATCTGCTCCATCCAGCCGTATTTCTCGCACTTCTGCAGAGTCCTCTTCAGGAGGTGGACTGCAGGGGGCACAGAAAGCGGTATGGGGGGGCGGGGGCGTCAGAAAACCCACTCCAGAGGCCCCGTGCCAAGTCTCCAAATCCAAGGCAGAGCCAGGCAAGCTGGCAGGCACCCAGAAGTCAGAGCCACTGACAAGGTGGCTCAGTGGCTAAGAACTGGTCGATTAGAAAGGTCGGCAGTTCAGCGGCTCGAATCCCTAGTACAGGGGGCGAGCAGGGGGCTGGACCAGATGACCTCCAAGGTCCCTTCCAACACTGTTACTGTTACGGAAGTAGCATCTCAGCCCAAAGAATAGACCCAAGGATCCCATCCAGCGGGGATTTTAAAAGGCCGGAGGACAACGGACTGCCGTTTTGGATAGGGCCTGAGAGTGGCGGATGGTTTCCCCCGGGGGATGAGGGCGAGGGGCGGCAGGAGATGCACCGGCCACCTGGGGAGCAGCAGTGGGCGAGGGCCTTTCCCCGGTGGCGCTGCCACTGGTCCTACCCTGGAGGCTGGAGTTTGTGCCAGGGTGCTTCTCCAGGACGTATTTCTTGAGAGCGGTGGTGGAGCAGGTCTTGGGCTCGTTCATGGCTGCGATGGCGGAGAGGATAGCGTCCTCCATCAGGCTCCCGCCCAGCAACGGTTTCTCCCCCGACTTTTTCAGCTGGTGCACACAAGGAGGAGGAATGGGCGACTCGAGCGAGAGGTGGTGGGAGGGAAAGAGAGGAAACCCACCCATCCCCAAAAAACCCACACATCCGTGCTAGGCAGGGCCCAGTCTCAATTCCCGGGGAAGCCTCCCTTACCCACCTGGAAGGTGCCGGAAGCACCCTTGCCCGTGATCTGCTCCAGCTGACCCTTCTCCACCGCCCGCTGCAGGGCGTTCTTCAGCAGCTGGGGCCTAAAGGGGAAGTCAGAGAGAGGCCGCCTGGCTGGCTGGCTGGTCCTGCAAAAAGGGCAGGGAAGGTGCCCCCACCCCGCGAGCTCAGAGTTGCTCCCCTCTTGACCACGGCGATCATGCCCGTTTCCGGGCGCCTTACCGGATGTCCACCTTCAGCTTGGGGTAATATTGGGACACATATTTTTTGATCAGGCTGTAGGAGGCCTCCTTGGGCTCACAGAGGCGGGTGAAGGCCAGCGGGAGGACGTCTTCCAGCTTCACGTGCTGCTCTGCGCTGGAGGCTGACAAGCTCCGCTGAAAAGGGAAACGAGCCGCAAGGGATGAAGCTCCACCCGGGGTAGGCTGGCAAGCCGTTTCAAGAGTCCCAAGGTGGGGCTTAAGGCCCCTTCGGTCTTCCACCAGAGGTAGCTGACAGTGGCCGCTGCGCCCCTCCCTCCTCCACCATCCAGGTGAGGGGCTGCACCTGTGGAACGTCTATGGAAGAAGACCCCCCCCCCTCCCTGAGTAAAGCAGCTGGCTCAGACTCTGGGGCACGGCTAACTCCGCCAGACTTACCTTCCGGTCTCTGGCCTTGGAGCCCGCTTTCCCTGAGTTGGGGGCCACCACAAAGCTTCCAGATGCTCCTTTCCCTTTTACCTGTCCCAGGAAGAAGAAGAAAAAAAAAGGGGGGGGGAGGGCGTCAGGCTGGAAGCAAAACCTCCTCCAAATGCAAAGGGCATCCAACATCCCCGCCCCAAGTTGATGGAGTAGAGGGGGGCGGAAATGGGCTTTGCGCAGACGCTTATCCGACTCGGCTGGATCTGCCTGGGGTGGGGTGGGGTGAGGTGGCTCATTCCAGAAGCCAAGCAGAAATTGCTCTTGGCCTTCGAACGCCGGTGGCCTTCAAGGGCAGGCCGGTCTGTAGCTCCAAGAGTCCCCCGGTTCTCACCTGCCGGATGACCCCCCGCTCGAGCTCCCTCTTCAGGGCCTGCTTCAGGAGGTACCCCCTCCGCTCCAGGTCCAGCGAAGTGTACCTGCTGATGATGTACTTTCGGATGGCGACCACCGACGCCCCGCCTTTCTGATAGCACGCCTGGGAGGGCGAGAAGGACGTGTGGGCAGCGCTTCTCCTGGCATCCGTCTTGGCGGCCAAAGCGTTGAGAGGTCTTTCCGCCCACCCCACCCCCAACGCTCCCATCCTCACTTTGATTGCTTCGATCAAAATGACGTCCATCTTGGGCCGAGAGGAAGCGGCCATCTGCGTCTGTTTTTGCGCTCTGGCTAACTGGCTGGCTGAAAGAGTGGCCCAGGCGGGGATGGTTTTCTTCACTTTCTTCTCTTTCTCCTTCTCCTTCTCCGCATCCTTCTCCCTTGGCGGACGAGAAAAGAGGTGAGCGGCTTGGTGGCAGGCCAAGGCAGAAATGAGCTGGCAGCTGCCTTTCTTCAAAACCCGTTCCCGCAGTACGACCCCACGTCGCCCGTCTAAGGGCCACAACTGGGCCAGCAAACCCATGCTAGAAGGTGTCCGCTGTCAGACCTGTCCCAGCCTGATCCCTTAGGGAAGAGAAACCCACGACTCCCATTTGGTTGAAGTGAAAGGTTGCAGGAAATAAGAGATGGTGGTTGCAGTAACGTCAGGTGGAGTTTCCTGCGCCTTGGCACAAAACGCTTTCCTTCATTCCCAGCCCTTCCCCCATGACCAGTCCAATCCCAGCCAATGCGATGCTGCCGAGATGTTTTGGAAACGCTGAGGTGTTTGGCCTCGAAACTGTCCACACTCGCGGCAAAGCGCCCCAAAGACGCCTGGCACAAACCGGTTCGATAATTGATCTGCTTTTCTTCAGCTGTTCATTCCTTCCCCATCATCCGAATTCCCACATAGATGCATACAGGTTTATTGCTCATTTGTCGTCCTCCATCCCTCTCCCTGCCCGGTTCTTTGATGGCAGGACGCCAGAGAGGCACCAAGCTGAAGATGGTGGACCTGTGCCACTGCCCCAAGTGTGGGTCAGTCCCCCATCCCAACAGGAAGAAATGAGGCGCCACCCAGTGGACTGAAGCAGGGAGCTTTGAACTCCTGAGCCCCCATGCCAGTTGGGTCACAAGGGTGTGGATTGTATTGTGGGGGCAGCAAGCACATGGTGGACACTGGGTCCTTTCTAGCAAGGGCCCTCGCCTTCTTGGCCTCTGCAACCCATCTCCCTCTACCCTCCCACCAAGGCCTTCCTGCTCCCCCCTCCCCCCAGTCTTCTTACTCCTTCTTGGCTTCCTTGGCAGGCTTCACATCTGCCTTCTCCTCCTCCTCGGCCTCCTTCGGCTGTTCGGTCTCAGCGGGGGCAGCCGGGGGCGCCTGATTCTCTTGTTCCTCCACGGTGGAGGCGGATTCTTCTGAGCTGACATCTGGTTCTGAAGTGGGGGGGGGGGGAGAAGAGGGCAAGCAGTGGCAAAAGACCAGACACACCCTGCTGAAGAGGAGCCCTTGGGCTTTCCAGCAAGGCCAGGTATAGCCACTTGGGA
This sequence comes from Ptyas mucosa, assembly GCA_012654045.1. Taxonomy (NCBI): domain Eukaryota; kingdom Metazoa; phylum Chordata; class Lepidosauria; order Squamata; family Colubridae; genus Ptyas; species Ptyas mucosa. Next base: position 447,062 of record WNWU01000166.1, on the reverse strand, counting down.
GGGGGAAAGGGGCCACGGATCCTCTGCAGAGATCCTGCAAGATCTGGCCTTGGCAACTCCCAATGAACAACGGTAGGTGGGGGATGAGAGAATCCATCCTGCTGGAGAGTCCTCCCCCCCCCCCCCGCTCCCCCTGCTCTTCCCTACAACTGCAACTCTCAGGGTTAAGCCTCAGATCCCAGACTGCCCACCCCCCCCCCAACTCCTAGCTCAACACAATGTTGGCAAGTTGACTACCAGGTCTCCTGTCAAACAAGGCTCTAAATGGCAAAGACGTTTAAGTTTAGAGCTCAGTGCAACCATATTTTGTGTCGGACCTGCCTCTTAAGGAAGTAAAAACTCTCGACCCCATTTGAAGTGAAAAGGTGGCTTTTCACACTAAGAGATGCTGATTGCAGGAGAGTCGAGCAGAAACAAAAAAAACCAAAAATCCCCACACTTCAATACAAAACCAAAACACCAGCCAATCCGGCGCCACCCCCATGTTATGAGAAACTCCCGAGATGTTTGGGCTAGTGAAATGCTAAACTCAGGGCAAATGACCTTGAAGATGCCAGCGCGGCCAATACGAACCGGATTCCAAACCGCTCTGTTCTTCCTCAACTGTCAATTCTCCCCCCCCTCACTGATCCCCATAATAAACGTATACAGCCTTTTTATTGCCCATTTGACATCCTCCCCTTTCCCTTCTTCGATCAATGGCAGAACACCGGCAAGGTGCCAAGCTCATGCACTTTGGCTCAGGCCAATAAGGCCTGCTCGATACAAACTACAATTGGGGCAACGTAATGAAGCTAATTGAATCCCCTTTACGGGCGGCGTAAAAATTAGTTAATTAAATTGGAGGCCTCTTTTCGGCCTCTTTTACGTGCTACAAACATCCTCGGTGCACAGCCTGAAAAGACGCTCACCCCTTCCCACCTGAGCCAAGGACTCGGCAGTGACTCAGGAGGATAGCATGGTAATCTCCACATATACCTGCTAAGACCGCGGCTCCCCCGCCCGCAGCGGTCAAGGTGAGGCTGGGGAAAAGAAAACAACCCCTCTTTACCTGGCTTGGTTTCCTCAGCTTCAGCAGACTTGCTTTTGGGAGGAGTTTCCCGAGAAGAAGCGTTCACCGCTCGGCGGATCGGCATGGCTCCGTCTTCGACTGTCTGGGAAGGGAGCAAAGCGTCACGAGAAGCCCGGAAAAGGAGGGCCCCCCTGACAGGCTGAAGAGAACCCCACTGCCACCTCTCCTTTGAGCGGCTTGCCCATCTGAGAAGAGAGGTGACTGTGCTCGGGATCATCAGCAGGTTGGAGGGTCCGCAGCTTCCTGCTTCCCACTTCACAAGCGTTTTTGCTCCAGCTCAGAACGACACAGGGGTGAGGTGGGGTGGGGTGGGGTGGGGGAGAGGAGGGAAGCACTGGGGAAGCAGGAAAGGAAGGGGTCAACACCTGGTAAGGAAGGGCGGATGGAGCCCAGCTGAGATTCCTAGAAGCAAGAGGGAAGAAAGAGCACAAGGTCCCTTGCAAAGGGCCAATCCAGGGGGCAAGCGTGGAGAGGGGTCAGCCCCTACCTCACTCAACTTGTCCAGGGGAGCTCCTGTTAAGAGTGGAACTGCCTTACGGTGTGCGGGATCGGCTTCAGACAGCTCAGTCGCCATTTAAAATTAATGTCTAGCCTCAACGGGAGGGTAACACACTTTGGAGGCCCAGGGCTTAACCTCAAGGGGAAGGAGGACTTCCTAACAGAAGTGCAAAAAAAAAAAATTCGGTGTGAAAGGAGGTTATCAAAAACAAAAACAAAAGATATATATATCTTAAACCAAATTAAGCTCCCTTTCACCTGACAGAGTTACAACAAAATTAAAACAACAACAGCAGCAGCAGCAGCAGCAGTCACATAGAAGCAGCAGCTCCCTTTTTGGCTGTTACTTAAACTTAGGCAGCTAAACTGAAACCACTTCTGAGAACCGGCCCCTTCGCTAGCAAGGTAGGACATGATGCAGAACACAAGACAGCCAAGCAAGGGAAGGGGACGGGAACCAGGTGCACCTCTCCACAGAGGGGGACCCAGCGGGGAGGAAGCAGCTAGACTCAAGCAAGTTCCAACCATGGGGCAATCGTATGTCAGAGGGACACAAAGGCTCAAACGGGAGCAAAAGCAGAAGCAGCCCCCAAAAAACAGATGATGTCGTATTCCAACCAAACCCAGGGCACCCTGCAAATTCTATAAACAACCCCAAAGTGCCCCCACCAGCTGTCACCATCTCCTCTTGCCACCCCAGATCAGACTCCAAAGTGTTCCTTTAATAAACGGCAGAGGGGAAGGGTAGGATGGCAGAGTAATATGACTTAGGTGAAATATGACACTCAGGAATCCAAGGGGGGAAAAAAAATGATGGAAGGCAACATCTCCCTTAACGGAGATGACAGAAACAATACAAAAATGTTTTTTTTTAAGGATTACAATTCTAATAAGAATGGCTGTGAGCCTCTTCCCATCCTCCTCATAAGTGGAAGAAATGATGCAAACAGGATGGGCTTTTTAAAAATAAATAAATAAATGACGTTTCCAGGTTTCCAGGATTGGATTTCTAAAAAAGAAAGAGAGAGAGAGAGAGAGAGAGAGAGAGAGAGAGAGGGAGGGAGGGAGGGAGAGAGAGAGAGAGAGAGAGAGGGGGGGGAAAAAACATAATAATCTGTTTGTGCTCCCTTTTCAAGGAAGGAGCCCATTTAACCCTGAGGAAAAAGCATAGCGTAACCTTAACATTTATATCCGATTTCTCTTTTATAATAGCTCCGTTTCTAACACAGACACTTAGCATTTTTGCGCGTGTTCCTGCTTCACTAAAAAGTCAAACATTTCTGTCCTTCCAAAAATCCTCTGAAGCATCGGCACAAGACACACTGAACCCGAGCAATGCAATTTTAGTCTGACAGCACAAAAGCCAAGTTGCAAAGGTTTATTATTTTTTTTTTCTGACGGCCTACCTTGGAAGCCAGAAACCCCTATCCACCCACACACTCACCCACTACCACCTTCTGCATAATGCAAGCAAGACTATTTACCCCTAGAAAGAAAACAAGAAGTCATACTTTGCCCCCCTCCCCTCCTCAACAAATGCAAAGGAACAACTTTCTTCCCCCCTCCATCACCAAATATATATATAAAAAAAAATAAAAACCACACAACAGCAATAGCCCTTTCCCAAAAAGGATCCTGGGATCACATCATTTAAAACTTTGTCAGCTGCAATAAATCAGATAGGGGATGGAGGGAGTTTGGGGGGGGGGAATTCTAAGCTAAAAGATAACCAGGAGCATTTGAATCCTCTCTGCAGGCATCTAAAGTTGGTTGTATAAAATGTGAGGTTGCCAAGCGAGCTTCTGGAAACGAAAATAAAATGTAAAAAAAAAAAAATCTTAAAAAGAGCGAACTGACTCCTGTCTGGGAAGAAAAAAAAGCTGGGGTCTCTTTTCACACCTAAAGCCTATGGGAGGCCATGGTGGGGTGTTTTGTTTTGTTTTGCAAAAAAAAGGTTGCACAGCCTCGTTTAGCGACCGTGCATTTTATATTTTACACCTGCTACCTTCGGTACCTGGTTTGACAGTGATAAATTACAAATCACCAATAAAGGAGGAAGGGAGAGGGAGAGGGAGGGTGGGGGAAAGATGGTCTATCCCGTCCTCCCCACCCCCTATTTCTCTCCCCCACCCTCACCCCCACCCCATTTCGTCCAAGGTTGCACAGCCTCGTTTAGCGACCGGGCATTTTATATTTTACACCTGCTACCTTCGGTACCTGGTTTGACAAAGTGATAAATTACAAATAATAAATAAAGAAGGAGGGGAGGGAAAGATGGGTGGTCAATCCCGTCCCCCCACCCCCATTTCCTCACCTCCCCCCCCAACCCCCCAACCCCCCTCCCCCACATTTCGTCCAAGCGGCATCTATAAACAGCCAGGAATCCAGGCCGCTGTGGGGTTTGTTGGCTCCGAGGCTTTAAACGAGGGGATTCTGACGGCGGGCCCGGTCCGAGTGATGGTGTTGGTGGGGGTAGCAATTATTTCTTCCTATGGCGGGAAGAACAAGCCAGCCCCCCCCCCCACTCTTTCCCCTCACGCAAACGGGCCTCAGGGAGGTGGGGGGGCATCCCGAACAAGGCTCGTTTTCTTCGGATTTTCCCCCCGGGGAGGCCCGCCTAAAAGGCGAAGAAGCTTCGACGGTGGTTCTCGTCCCCGGCCGGCGGGGAGACTCGAGGCCGGGTGAGGAAGCGGCCCTTTTCGCCCGGTTCGACATCTGGGTGAGGGGAATGGAAAGGGAGGGAAAAAAAGGGCTCCGGGGCCTTTCCGTGACAGGGAAGCCAGGGAGGCCCCGCGGGGGTCCCGTAGGCGGCCGTTCGGCCCCGCCCTCCTCTCCTCTCCGCTCCCTCCCTCACTCACCGCGCGCCTTGCGGGGGGCCCCCCTGGAGAGCCTGAGGGCGCACAAAGCGGTGGCGGAAGGAACCTTTTCTCCCCCCCTCCCCCCCTTTTCACCTCACACACACACACACACACACATATACATACAACTAAGAGCGGCGGAAGTCCCGGCGGCGACAGGTAGGAAAAGGCGGGGCCCGTCGCGGCCGAAGGAACCAATGGCGAGCCAGGGGAAGAAAAAAAAAACAACAAATCGCAGACGCCCAATAGACTAGAGGCATCCCTTTCCCGCGTGCGCACAGGGTCCTCGCCGATTGGCGGGAGGGGGAAAGCTGGGAATTGCGCACGCGCGCGGGAGGCCTTTTTGCTCGCTCTCTCTCTCTCTCTCTCTTTTTTTTCCTTCCCTCCCCCCCCCCCCCCCGCGCTCAACTCGACACACTCTTCTCACGCGTGACAAAATATGCGCGCGGGAGGACTTTTCTCTTTTTTTTTTTCTTCCCTCCTTCCCCCCCCCCCCCGCTCAACTCGACACACTCTCCTCACGCCTGACAAAATATTTCGCGGGGGCGGGGCGAAGGTCCCTATTTGGCCTGAGGCAGGCGGGTAGGGAGAGAAAAAAAGGGCGCATGCGCGCTGAGCTGGCCCCGCCCACCCTTGACGTCCCCGAGGTCGCCGCCGTCTTATGGGCGGAAGTTGCTCCCCGGAAGAGCCTGGTGGGCGTGGCGGCTAATTTCTCACCGCGATTCTTCTTTTAACGCCTTTTAATTTACGAAGTGCAAAAAAAATCGATAAAAAAAATAAATATATCCTCGTGCGTTTTTGCTCCGTCGCCCTCGATCCTTGGAATTATGCTGGTGCATAAGAGCACCTACCGTCCCTATCCTAATGTTTTTTTTTCTATTTGTACCTATTTTATGGATCCGATCCATGCTTATACTTGTTACCAAATATGTTCTTGCCAAGTGAAATAAACACAGGGGGGCTCTCCATGCTTTGCTGCCTGCGAGCTGGGATACCCGACTAAGTAGCCTCACCGGTGCCCTGATGCAACTGGGTGAGCGGCCCCCCCACCAGACCCAACACCCCCTCTCCCACAGTTCAACCCCGATCTGCATTATCTTCCTTGTGCACTAAGAGCCACATGCACAACACAAACACACAACACAGGGTGTGCAGGGCACCCAGATATATTCCTCCAGCCATCCTTCCCATGTTGAATAACGCCGCCTAATTCATTCCTGCAATTCCCCAAAACAAAAACAAAAAAAAGACAAGAAAAATGGTGTAAGCAAAGCTTGCCCAGTCAACGACCACCTATCTCCTCTTTATTCAGGCCTGGGAGTCTTTTAACTCTTCCCCTTCCCTTGCCCGGACAGTGACAATTTACACAAGTCCCACCTCGAACGTGGGTCCTTCCGCAGCAGAGCGGCCCGCCAAGGGGTAGCCAAGGCCGCCTCTGCTCTGCGCCTCCAAAGAGAAGCTACTTCCTTTGTGCTTTTTAAACTTGCAAGGTTGCTCTTTATTTTGTTCTGTATATTTTTGAAAGTGAAAAGAATAGCATGGAGTCAATTTTGTCGTCGTTTTGTTTTTGTTTTTAAATATTTGTTCTATGTATTTACAAAGCCTTAAAAGTTGCTTTAAAAGGTTCTGTTAAGTATCACTAGGCCGTTTTCCTTCGGCGTCCAAGGATCGGACTGTTTTGCACAAGTTATTCTCCAGGCAGTCTGGTCCACAACCGTTTTCGGATATGCAATTCCTTAGGTCCAATGTTATACCCTCTTTTTTGTTTGTTTTTGGCTTCTTTTCTCTTAAATTTCGAAAGCAACCCGAGAGGCAGGCAGAAAGATCTGGTTGTTTTTGTTTTGTTTGTTTCCCCCTGAAAATTCCTCTCTCTCATCTACTATCTTATTCCTGACCCCCCCCCCCCCCCCCCTTTAGAAGTTATGACTCAGGTACTGTGTTTTCAAACAAAACTGAGGTTGGATCTGAAAGGGAGGGAAATTTATTTCTCTGCTTTGTTGTTGTTGTTGTTGTCTATTATACAATTTGTTACAGAAACTGCAAATTTAAAAATTACACTGACATTTGCAGTTCTTAAAATAATAAATTATAGTTCTCAGGTTTCTTTCTTTTTTCCTTTTTTGTCTGAACAGGTTTTTGTTCTTCTTAAAAGTATGAGTCCTTGTTTAAAAATGGAAAAAAAAAAAGAAACAAAAAAAAAAAGATTAAAACAGAAAATAGTTTCTATAAATAATAGATGTATTTTGGTTTAGTGCTTCTGCCCCTCAGGTTTGCGTGGACTTGAAATTTTCAAGTACTTTTTCGTCCTCCATGATCGCCTTTGCGTGTGTGACTTATTTTTATTTTTTTTTTCCTCTTCCCCACTCGTGCACACGTGGGGATAGGGGGATTCTGCGCGAGTTATTGGCCTTGCTGCACTGTGATTGGCGAAGACATGAAACTTTTTTTAAAAAAATACTTAAATTGGTTTTTTTTGTTTTTTTTTTTTGTTTTTTTTGTTTTTTGTATATTTCAGTTTTAATTATCCTCAGACTCTTCTTCAGCTTCTCGTAGCCACGTGAAGAACGCGGTGACGGATTTGAGCGCTACGCCTTTCCCGGTCTGCTCTGCCGGGTCTTTGCTGCTTTCCCATTTGTAGAAGGCATCCTCTGATATCACCTCCTCATCGTACAGGCAATCAAAAAACATCCGTAACAAATCTGCAGAGAGTGGGAAAAGAGACGTATTTGGCGAAGGGCTGAGTGGAGAGCGGAACGCTCCGTCTCATACTTCACCCAGGAATCGGGAACCTTCTCTCCTAGTCAGGAGACGGCCAGGGGTGCAATTCACTTACCTTCCCTACCGGTTCGCAAATGTGCGCTTGCTCCGCTCACATGCACCATCTTTCGCGGGTGCGCAGAGCCTCAAAAATGTCAAAAAATGGGACGTCATGACGTCCGCGTGGGCGGGCGGGGCATCCCGCAGTCACCCTACCGGTTTGCCCGAACCGGATAGAACCGGCTGAATACCACCACTGGAGATGGCCCTCTGCCTGCTCCATTTTATCACGGTTTGGAGCGGAAAGGGCAGCTCAAGAAAACAAGACCTCTCCAGCCAGGAAACGGACTTCACGCAAGGTCTCAAACAGGGAAGAAAGATTATACAAAGTTTGCCTTCCAGGTGGCTCCAGAGGTCTTAGTGAAAGCCAAAGGCGACCTCTGCCTGGAACGTCAGCCACGCTACATCTGCCCGCCACTGCTGGCCACTGCTGTTCCAGATGCCATCAACGAAGCCCTGGGGTACCTTACATACCGCTTCACATCAATCCCCAATCGAGCCATTTGCAATGTAATGTAATGACAATTCGAATGACGGACACGTGCCGGATACTTACTAGGAGGTTGGTCAAGTTTTACTATTGATGCCTGCAGTGCATAAAGTGCTTGTAGTTCCTTCTCTGTGTCCGAGTCTAGGTACTTGAGTAAGATGGGCACTCTCCGCTTGATAACGGCAGTATCCACTCGGAAGCTAGAGCTATCCACTGGGTGAGAGGAAAGAACAAGTCACCCACACCTTTTTCCTCACAACTTCCAAGAAAGCCTTTGACCTTGCCGATCGGTTGAGCTAGCGATATTCTCGGGAAACGAGTGGCCGTGGAGCCCTGCCCAGTCCCCCCACTTCCATTCCAAGTTCCCCCCCATCCCAAAGCTGGCTGGGAATCCAAAGTGCCCTGGGTGGCCAAGGAACCCCGGCCGAGGGAAGCGGCCGCTTGCTCTGTTCTCTCCTTCTCTAAACGGAAGCAGCCACAAGACAGAAACCCCCGGCTGCGCCTTCTCTCTCTCTCTCTCTCTCTCTCTCACTGGCCAATCTAGTTCCATACCCTCAGTGGACCAGATCCAACGTTAATATACAGAAAGACTCCCTTCACTATTTTAATGGAACAAGAGAAAACAGTTCTAGTGGTTAAGAAAGAAAAATAAAAACTACATGACACTGATCGAGAATCGCAGCCAGTCTTACCTGGGCCACAATACTGTCTTTTTGTGGGAGCAATTCAAACCCCGGAAACCCCTTTGTGCTTAATAAGGAACAGGCGCCAACGATTCGAATCCCTTAAAAAAACAGGCATGTGAGTGCCCAAACGCGGCATACCTTCGAATTCTGTTGTGGCCACTACTCACCTAGAAGAGCTGCTTTACAAACGGCCGTCATTAAAGCTCTAAGGAATGTAGGTGAACTCATCTGGCTTTCATCTAGATTAGCCTGAAATCGGAGAGCATTTGCCAGAATTAAGAATTAAGGGCTTGTTTTTGTTTCTGGAAAACCCCTTTATGCTTTTCTACCCGATTAGCTCTAGCACCAGAAGAACCGACACTCCCCTCTGCCTTTCAATCTCTTCATTTGGCCAGAATTAAACCTGTCAATGCAAAGGATTTAAGAGGGCCTTCTTTTTGGGGGACGGGGGGGACATTGCAGTTATAGGGATGCGGTGGCTCAGCACTAAGATGCTGGGCTTATCGATCGAATGGTCGGCAGTTCGCCGGTTTGAATCCCTAGTGCCGTATAATGGGGTGAGCTCCCGTGACTTGTCCCAGCTTCTACACTTCGAAAGCAGGTAAAAAATGCAAGTAGAAAAATAGGGACCACCTTTGGTGGGAAGGGAACAGCGTTCCGTGCGCTTTTGGCGTTGAGTCATGCCGGCCACATGACCACGGAGATGTCTTCGGACAGCGCTGGCTCTTCGGCTTTGAAACGGAGAGGAGCACCTCCCCCTAGAGCCGGGAACGACTAGCACGTATGTGCGAGGGGAACCCTTTACCTTACCTTTATACTGCAGTTGGCTAGGCCCATCACAGCCCTTTGAATTTCTAGCCCTACAGCTGAGTTTTTTGCTGGGCCACCTATACGATCCCACTAGCCAAAGGTTGTTCAGGTTAAGTGAAGCAATTCCCAGGATCAGGGAGGGGAGGCGATGGAGGCAGGGCAGAGGGGCCTTATCCTGCTGTGTTCCCGCTGGGTGTGCAGGGAAGTCTTATACCTCTACCCAGTCAAAGATCTGCTCATCACCGGCTTCTTCTTCAACAATGAGTTTCTCCAGCTGCCTGTTCAGCTCTTCGGCAGAGAGTTCTCTCGGGGAAAGTGCTTCTGAGGAACTGGGACTGTCAGTTTCTGTGAAGTCCAACTTCTGCAACGTTAGAAAAGCGAGGGCGAGACATTCAGGCCCAGGCCGAAAAGTGGGGTCGACCCATCCTGGAGGCAGAGCGTAACAAGGGGCTCTTTTTGACCAGCGGCCCTACCGAACTTTGCCGGCCCGCTGTTGTGGCCCGCCATCGGCCAGCAGAGCTGGCCGCAGTGTCAAACACTGAGAAGGTTGGGGAGGAACATGGGACAGTCCTGGAGTCTGGGGGAAGGCTCCGATGAGGGCTCTGCATCGGATGCAGAGAGGGGGCCAGGGCCACATGACAGGTATCAGCTGCCTTTGGAGTCAGACATCAGTGAGGCAGAGGAACAGCTGGAGCCTGTTCCCAGAGTTGCCAGAGAAAGGAACAACTAAAGAACAAGGGTCGACTCGGGAGTAAGGCCACAGGTGGACGATGAATGGCCCCTCCCAGAGGGAATAAAAGAGGAGCGAAAGGGGAGTGGAGTTTGCAGGAGACAATTAGTTCGCTTAATTGGTTCGCGACTCCTTGCCACGTTTTGAAGATATCGGCCTGGCAGCTCTCCAAGCCAGATAAGGTCTGTGACTGTAAATTCACCCTTGAAAGACTTCTGCTGGATGTGAATGAGAAGAATTCACAGTAACTTTGTCGGGACAAGGATTCTGCTTTGCGTTCTTGGGAAGCCTAGGTCAGAACACCGGCTCGCTTTTCCATCCAAGCACCCCTGCCTTTAACCCTCCCTCTTCGCCTTAACAGGAAGACCCATCATACCTGCTCCAGGAGAAAGGCGTGGACGTCGTCCTCTTCAGGTAGGAAGTCCTTCCAGCTGAGGCCAGCCTCCCTCCATAAGGCTGCCACTTTCTTATGGCTCTGCAAACACAAGGCCATGGATGGGGCCAAGGACTGTTGCTCATCCAGCACTGCCAGCGGCTACTCTGGGAGATGCACGTCACCCAGCGGCAGCCGAGAGACACCGCACCCGCCTCCCGGGAGCCCCACAAGCCTCCCTCCTTCTGGAATCCCTGCGAGGAGGAACCGCCCGAGCCCCACCCTGCCCCAGGTGTGGATGGATTCCTCCTCTCCGTTAGCGAATTAGACTTCGGCCTTGGGGGGCCCTTCGGCTTCTCCCGTGAGACCAGAGATCCGGAGTGTGTATGTGTGTGTGTGTGTGTGTGTGTGTTTGCAGAGGCCCGCTAGCAACCCAGCATCCTTACCATTTGTTTGCATAGAAGGTGCAATATTTTGGAAAGCAAAACACCGGCTCTTCTTACAGGAAGTAAAGGTTTACTAAATTCTCTGAAAGGGAAAAGAACGCAAAAGAATATCTTGATTTATCCTCTCGGAAAAGCTAAGCCCTACCGTGCAGGAAGGCAGCCTTGCCAACGAACCCCTTCCGAGTCCCTCCTTTCGGCAGGCTTGGCATGCAGGAAAAGCCAGCTGGCAACCCAGAGCTGGCCTGGCAGAAATACCTCCCCTCACCCCCTCCTCACTGCTCTACTGCCCAGGCCCGTTGAGTTTCCAGCTTCGGGGATTGGGGAAGGAAAGGCAGCCCGGCTCACATCACAAGTTCTCTCATAGAGATGCCTCCTTCTTTTAACATTGGCGTCACCAATTCGGCCAGATACAACCAGATGTGAGGGATATCGATAGCCATGTCGTCGGCGGTCTCCAAAGTGTCCGAAAACCTGAGCCACAAAGGCAAAGCCTTTAAAACGCCTGTTGGCAGGAGGTGGGATGGGTGCCTGAGGTCTGAGGCCAGAGCCACCTCCAGCTGGCACCCGCAAACATGCACGAGCTCTCTGGCAAGCTATACCCACCCCTTGAAGAAGTCCTGTTTGCTGAGCTTCTCCGACTGCACCAGCTGATAGAGCAGCTGGCCCATATGGTCTCTGGTGATCTGACTCCTCTCCAAGGTGGATTCTACACCAACTTGCACGAACACCGGCAGGATGCCAGGCACATTCAGCTCCTCCACACACTGCACGGCTTCCTGCGGAGACGCCGGGAAGGAGGGGGTTGGACGGGGTAGGGCTTCCCTACAGCCTGGATGCCTGCCGGCTTCTCCAGGAAGCCGCACGGAAGGGGGTGGCATCCTTTGCAGGCGGAGCTCAAGCCCCTCTGCCCGACATCCCCTTGGACGAAGCCTTCAAGATCTGAAACCTTCCTAGCCAGGGGCGGATGAGCCACGCCGGAAGATTGTGAGCTGGCCTCGGCTCAGGCCGGGTGTGCTTTTCTTATTTCTTATTTCCTGGACTGGTTTTAAGGCTTCGCCGCCCGCCTGCGAGTTGGCAAGCCATACACACCCATTAAAGAAAGCCAACCCTCCCCCCACCCCTACAGTTGTGTTTTTACCTTGTAATCGTTAATATGCAGGAATTCATCAATGATCGATTTGCACTTCCTTTCAATTTCTTCGTCTGACAAGCCCGGCTTTTCTTGGGGGTGAGGAACAGGGGCTTCAGACTTGACTGAGGTTGGGAGAAAGGGGGGAAAAGGAGAGGAGAGAACAGACCCAGCGAGTGAGGAAGCCTCTGTACTGCGATGAGCATGGAAGCATTGTTTTAATGAAAAAAACAACTGTTCTTTTCAAGGCAAGAGCTTGCTTTTCTCCTTAAACCGAGTGTCAGCAACCTGTGGCTCCGGAGCCGTATGCGGCTCTTTCGTTCCCCTGCTGTGGCTCCCTGTCGGCTGAAACCACCACTGGGTGGCCCCGCTCCTCGCCCTCCCCTCCCAGTCATTCCTCGCCTGCCCTGAGAAGGTAAGGGTGACGGCAGGTTTTGTGACTCCCGGTGTTTTTTTTTTTTTTCTGTGGGAAATGGGTCCAAGTGGCTTTTTAAGTATATAAGGTTGTGGACCCCTGCCTTAAACCAAAGGAAGGTGCCTTAATTCGGAAGAATCCCAGCAAACATCAGGCAAGCTCTCCTCTCTGCCTCCCACCCAGGACAGGCAGCCTCACGAACAGCCCAGCCCCTGCAGAAAGAACGATGGGAAGCCTCACCTGCTTCCCTGGCTTTGCTCTTCTCCACCTCCGTGCTGTTCCGGTCGCTTTCCAGGCCGCCTGTCAGCTGCTTCACGGTCTCCAGCATCTCCCTCCGCTGCTCCTCCTGCGCCTGGTTATCCAAGAGCTGCTCTTTGCTGCCGCTACTGAGCCTCAGGAAGGCGTTGGGACGGGAAGCAGCCGAGAGCGGCAGCTTGTTGTCGTTCTTCTCTCGGCCGGTGCTTCCCCGACTAGAGGGAAGCAACGCAGAGGTGGTGAGCAAACGTAGCCGGAGGGCTCGAGAGGAGACCTAGCGCTTTAGCCCCGAGGTCAGCGCCCGGCTTGACCAAAGAGCCAGACCCGGGAGGGACCCATCCTCGGCAGCTGTTCAGTTCCACCATCCCGCTCTCCAGTGATGCCACTCTGGCCATGTCCATAGGGGGCTTTACCTGGTCAAGGCCCTGCGAGGATCCAGCTCCAGGGTGGTGCCGGAGACAGTCGACGCAGGCACTTGCAATGCGGAGAAGCGGTTCAGGCTAGTGGCACTTGGTCGTAAACAATCTGCAGAGGATGCCGAGAGAAGATGGCCTGTCCTCAGAACAAAGACCAACCCCTCGCCCGAGGTTTCCCCACAAGCGGCGGCTTCTTAGTGCCCACTCCCTGTTGCCCAGGGGGACACAGCCAACTGTGGCACGCCACGCGCCATGGGTGCTGCCCTTACCGATCTCGCTGGCCTTGGCTCCACCGCTGCTGCCTTTTCCCCAGCTGCCCAACTGGGCTTTAGGCAAAAGCTGTATCTTCTCGTCTATACTGGGCTACAAAGGGGCAGAGCGACAGATTATAGCGAGCACCCGAGAGGATGGGCGGGTCCTTTGTTCCCCTCCCTGGAAGCCCAGCCCAGGTTCGCGGTGCCAACCTTCCGCCCCTTCCTCAGCCCAGAAGGAAGGCACGTGAAGAGAGGCAAGAGGCAAGGGCTCTCACCTTGTAAGCCTTCCTTGGACGAGAAGGACGGTTTAAGGTGAGGACTCCGTCGGATTCAAACTCAGCTCTTCCCTCCCCACATCCCAAAGGTGTCCTTGCGACAATGCGGGAATGCCCCCCCCCACCTCCCTCCCTCCCCAGTTAGCTTTCCGACAACCCCCAAGTCCCAGAAAGGATCTCGCCCCGCATACCTACCTTGGTGATTTTAAGGAACTTGGTGGGGTCCAGCACACGGCTATTTTTTGCCCCCTGCACGGTGTTCCAGCCTCCCTCTTCCACCCTCTGAACACCTGCACGAGTCGAAAAGTGTCTTGTGTAAAAATTGTGCCCTGTCTGTTGGTGTGTGTGTGTGTGTGTGTGTGTGTGAGGCAGTTTTAGCTCAGTTCTAGGTGCAGCCCTCCACCAACCCACCATACCCAGAAGCCGGAAGGCTGCTCTCCTGGGGCTTCTGGGAGGCTCTGCAGCAGACCAATGGGCTCAGCTGGGAAATCGTCCTTCCAGATGTGCCCTGGGAGGCGGTCTTCGAGGCATGTAGGGGGAAGGGGGTTCTGCTCCCCCCAAACCGAATCTCCTTACCAGGCCGCCTCTTCTCTTTGGTCATCAGCTGTTGGACTTTCCGCTGCTCTTCCTGCTCCTCTATTTTAGCTTCCTTGTGAATCTGCTCGATGGTCTTTGGGCCTTGATCTGCCCTCCGGGACACCCAGTTGCACTAGAGAAGGGGAGGAGGAAGGCAAGAAGAGGCGGCAACTGAGAGGCGGTTCTTCTCCTCTCTCTCCGGCAAAGGCACGGGAAGGGGGAGCACGCCCCGGAATGCTCATCCCTGGGGACAGCCAGATCCAGGAGAGCCGGAGGGCAGAAAAACTCCTCTGGCCTCCGGCTTGGAGCCACATCACCCACCCCGCTCCCCGAAGGAGGAGGAGGAGGAGGAGGAAGGGCCAAGGGGAAGAATCCGGAGCCATCTGCGACCTCTTACCTCAGCAGACACATACCTGCCGAAGGTCAATGACATCCTGCAGCATGAACCGAATTCGGGAGGAGGTTTTTCTTTCCTTCACAATTTTCTCCATTTGATTGAAATACTGGTCCATTCGAGGCTGGAGAGAATGGAAGGGATCACATCTGACGCCAGCCTCCTCTCTTTTTTCCCCCCCTCCCACGTTCCAGGAGTGACAAGACCTCCGGCAAATCCCGACGCCCGGCTTCCCTGGCCGCCCCTACCTTGGCCTTCTCAAAGTCCAGGTCTTTGCCAATCGTGGTCAGCAGGCGACACAGGCATTCCAGGGATTCCTCGTCGTGGTTCTTCAGCAGCTTCACCACGCAGTCGTGCATGATGGCTTCCGTCAACATCTTCAGCTTGAAAAGCTCCCCGATGAACTTGATGTTGCCGATGGACCGCCTTCGGGCCTTGTCCTTGGCCTCCTCCAGTTCGTCGTGAAGCCGAGTCCTCTCCTCTGGCTGGGGGAGTGGGGGAGAGGGGGGGGGAAGGCGTAAGGGAAGAGGCCTGAGCGAAGGAGCCACCGGCTGTTGTGGCCCGCCAGCGGCCAGCAGAGCCATCAGCAGATTCGGACAGTGAGGAGGTTGGGGTGGAAGATGGGCCAGTCCTGGAGTCTGGGGAAGGCTCTGATGAGGGCTCTGCGTTGGAGGCAGAGAGAGGGCCAGGGCCGTCTGACAGTTATCAGCTGCCTTTGGAGTCGGACATCAGTGAGGCAGAGGAACAGCTGGAGCCTGTTCCCAGTGTGCGCAGAATTGCCAGACGAAGGGAACAGCTAAGGAACAAAGATCGACTTGGGAATAAGGCCACGGGTGAACGATGAAGGGCTCCTCCCAGAGGGAATAAAAGAGGAGCGAAAGGGGAAGGGAGTTTGCAAGAGACAATTAGTGTGCCTAATTGGTTTGTGACTCTCCGAGACACCTGGCCACGTTTGGAAGATATCGGCCTGGCAGCTCTCCAAGCCAGATAAGGTCCGTGACTGTAAATTCTGCCTTGGAAGACTTTGCTGGATGTGAATGAGAGGAATTCACAGTAACTTAACAAAAAGGGGGTTTTGTCGGGACAAGGAGTCTGCTTCGTGCTCTTGGGAACGCCTAAGTCAGAACAATCGTCTAGCTGAGGGCTTTTCTCTCCTCCGTTCCCAACTGCCCTTTCCTAGACCGGCTGCCAGGAAGGCTTCCCTCCCTTCCAGGCAAGAGCCATCGAAGCCACAGCCACCCTCCGCAGGCGGAACGGACAGGAGGCCCTGGCTACACTCACGGTGGTGGCGGCCTCCAGCTCCTTCTGCTTCTTCTCGAAGACGTCGTCGTCGGCCTTGTCCTTTTCAAATTCTTTCTGGCAACGGTTCAGCAACAACTTGCGGAAGTTGACCGTACTGCCGGGCTTGTCGGCCATGGGCACTTTCAGCTGCGGAAGGGCAAAGGACAGACCGAGGTGTGAACGAAGGAGGCCTCCCTGCAGCCGCCATCGGGCGCTTGCCCTCTCTGCTTGACAGCGCTCACATCAGGACCTGCCTCAACTACCTTCCCAAGAAAGGAGGAACTCTGGAGACGGTTTCCATTTCAAAGGGAAATTTTTACTGAGAGAGAATGATTGCAGAGAATCTTGAAACTCAGGCGAAAAGCTTTGTCAGGCTAACTTTCCCCTTTCAACCACCCCCCTCTCCACCCTGATACCCCATGTCCAGTGGGGGAATTTTTTTATTACCGGTTTTACGGGTGTGGCTTGGAGGGCGAGGCAGGGGAAAGATACTGCAAAATCTCCATTCCCACCCCACTCCTAGGGAAAGGATATTGCAAAATCCCCATTCCCACCCCACTCTAGGGGAAGGATATTGCAAAATCCCGATTCCCACCCCACTTCAGCAGGAGGATATTGCAAAATCTCTATTCCCACCCCACTCCAGGGGAAGGATATTGCAAAATTCCCATTCCCACCCCACTCCAGGAGAAGGATACTACAAAATCCCCATTCCCTTCCCACTCCAGGGGAAGGATATTGCAAAATCCCCATTTCCACCCCACTCTGGGACCAGCCAGAGGTGGTATTTGCCGGTTCTCTGAACTGCTCAAAATTTCTGCTACCGGTTCTCCAGAACCTGTCAGAACCTGTGGGATTTCACCTCTGCCCGTGTCCATCCATAGCCAATAATATCCCACAAAGGTGTTTTGGAAATCGCCGAGGCTGGATGGTGAGAACGAGTTCATCCTCGGGGCACTGCAACCTTGGATATACCCAGCCGGGACCGGTTCAGGGGGAGTCGCTGTACATGGTGTGAACTCCCCACTCCCTTTAAGCTCCCAAGCTGTTACAGCTACAGCACGTGGCCCACCATGCCTTCCCCCCTCCCTTCCGGAATGGCAGCCTTCCGATAGGGCCCCCGACAGCCCACTTCCGAATTCCATAGCCAGATCTGAGCCCGAAGGGAACCCAGCATCACCCAACCTCTGCTGGCCCGGCCTTACCATGACCAGGCCCCTGCACATGTTGGCGTAGGCCACAGAGAAGCTGGGCTCGTCAATGGCTTTCTCGAACACCAGATCGATGACCCCTTTCAGCCTCTCTTCCGTGTCCACCGTCAGGTCGGTCACTTGCTTCATGAGCTGGTTGAACATCTGTGGGGTCAGCTTGTTCAAGATGCTGCGGACTTTGCGGAACAGCTCCTGGGAGGGAAGGAGGAGAGGAAGAGGCATCTGCAAGAGCTTTTTTTTAAAAAAATTTTTATTTGATTTATATGCCGCCCTTCTCCGGAGACTCAGGGCGGCTTACAGTGCGTTAAGCAATAGCCTTCATACTTTTGTATATTTATACAAAGTCAGCTTATTGCCCCCACAATCTGGGTCCTCATTTTACCCACCTTAGAAAGGATGGAAGGCTGAGTCAACCTTGAGCCTTGGTGGGATTCGAACTTGCAGTAATTGCAAGCAGCAGATGTTAATAGATGTTAATAACAGGGTGCTTTAAACCACTGTACTACAGGCTCCTAGCCAGAGTTCCTGAACACTAGCCAAGAAAAAATCCCCCGGGGATCAGGGGTGAAATGTTCTGAAGTCTGCTACCGGTTCGCTTTGCTACCGGTTCACTTTGCGCGTGGATACACAGAGTACACCAAACGCACACTTTGCACGCATGCGCTACTGCGCAGCGCTGAAAAAGAAGGATTAAGGAGCCTTTTTTGAGCCTGCAAAGGTGAGTAGAACAACCTGGGGGTGTGTGGGGGTGGGGGAAGCTGTGCTCTCTAGAAAGTAGGATTTATAAATTTCGTGGCACAGCTGATTGTCAGAAACACCGGTTTGCCCGAACCGGTAGCATTTTTTACTACCGGTACAGGCGAACCGGTAGCATTTCACCTCTGTGGGGGATCCCCCATTTCAACCCCTCTATCCTGCTGAGGGCTGGGCAGGCGGGGAAAGGAAAAGCAGTGGGGGGGGGGGTGTCACAGCGACAACCAGGTCTACAGCTACGGGAGCCCCTCCCCTCCTCCCCCCTTGCAACAAGGCAGAAGAAAGCAAGCCGGCCATTAGAAAAACGCCAGTCGAAAGAGGCTGTGGTCAGCCTGGCATTGGTGTCCTCGTCTCTTAATGGGCGCCAACTGCAGGGCCACTCCTCCTCGTCTCTCTGCACGCCCCACCTGGGTTTTGATATTCTCGGGGTCCTCCACTTGGGTCTCTCTCTTCAGGCTCGGCTTCCAGGCGTTCTCGGCTTTCTTCAGATGGACGTCCTCTTTGATGCAAACCGTGATGATCTTCCTGGGCTCCCTCCTCTGGCTCGGCTGAGATCTCCGCGGCCCGACATTCAGCAGCTGAGACAAAAAGGAGCCCTCTAGGCTATCACATCTGGCTTTTACACAAAGGGAGGGGAAACAACCTGGACTCCAGTCACAAACAAATGCCCTTCGTTCAGGGAGGGTTGCCCTCTGAATGAGTTAACTTTCTTTTTTATGTTCCTAATGGTCGCCAGAAGGATTTTGGACCTGAAAGATGGAAGGTTATCGGAAACGAAGATGAAATCCTATCGCCAGCAGCTTCCTGATCAAACCAGCGCCCAGAGGATCTGCTGGGGGGACCAGGAGCCCAAGATCGATAGTGCCCGGCACACAGAAATTCCACAAATGGGGAATTCAAGATGGAATCTTTACAATCGACATGTCAAGACCTGACACTGGCCTGGCTGAAGCTATTTTGAAGCTTCAGTGTTGCCACACTGGAGCTGAGGGATAGGGAGGGATGAATAAGAGATAGCTGGAGTTGTGTAGCCAAAACAAAATACTTTCTCCTGGGAACCAAGGACATTCTCACAGGTGGCCAAAAGGAGGAGGAGCGACGTTACCAGGCAACCGGATGGCACCTTGATTGGACCATGTGATTGATTGTTTGGGAAAGGGGGGGGGGAAAGCGTTTACTTTTAATTAGGTGAAAACCGTGGGAATATCCAGTCTGGATATATATATGATATGATATGTGCAATAAAACTATTATTTGAGGAATCTACCTGCCTTGGAGTTCTGTTTGCTACAGGTGTATTACTTGGAACCCTGACACCACGTCTGACTGGCTACATTGTCCCCCGACTTTTTTGCGGGACACCCCCCCACCCCCCGTTTCTTTCTGAAATGACCCAAATCCGTTTTGATTCCAGAGAGATACGCTTTGCAATTCTATCAATCTTGTTCTGGAAAAAGGTTCGCCTTTTTGCTTTTATTATGCTGTATGCTTGTGGGGGGGAAGGGGAAGGAGGAGAAGAGATGTCGTTTGCATTTTAAATACATCCCAGCTAAAAATGCGGCAGTCATCATCACAGGATAGGCAGCCATGGGGGGAAAAAAAAGAGCAATGCGCATTTCAAGCCCAGCCACAAAACCAAACTCTCAGCAAGAAAGCCAAAGAAGGACAGCTTCAGTCTGGGGAAGCAAGGACTAAAATCTGCCCTCTACTTTTTATCTCTGGCTTTGCTAAGCCCGCTGCTCTCCAAAACGCACGTGACCAGCACTGCAGCAGCCGAACAGAGCTATCCGTACGACCTGCCTATGCACCAATGCTTAAAAAGGCCTCCAACTAACCGGATTGATCTGGAAAGGACCACAAGGAATTTCCCCGGCACGCTGCCGAGGAGATCATCCGTTAATGCTGACCAGACTTGGGAGACCAAGGAACGGACCAGGAGTGATCTCAGTCACACGGGCACTTAGATAAAGTGCCTCGGATAAACACTTCATTACTAGGGAGGACTCCAAAATTGGCCCACTGGACAGGTGGGCGCATCGCGGCTCCAGCTCTCCTCCCACCGTTTGCTGATTGGGAAAGGGCCTCTCTGGATGAATCAGTAAAGCTTCGTTAATTATATTTATGCTGGTTTTCTGTGCGTTCTTTCTTTGGAACCCGAACCGCGGCTCCCTCCGCCAGCAAAACCTCAGCAAACGGTAGAAAGAGATGCGTGATGATGCCCCTTTGCCCGTGGGGTGGCCGAGAATCAGGTCGTTGGCCCAGCCTGCCCGCAGCTTCCTCCTGTCTCAGCGGCGAAGGCCGCTGCTGCTCGAAGGCAGGTGGCGATGGCCCAGGCCGCCGGCTACTGTCTAGGCATGGAGCAGGCCTTCCTGCTCCGTCTTGCCCACCCCCTGGATTCTCAGGCTAGGGCAAGGGGGCAGAGCAGCAGGCAGGGGACACCCCCCCCCACCTCCCAGGGCTGCAACCAGACAGCTGGAGAAGCCAATGGGCTCAAGAGGACTCACCTGATCTCCCCCTTTTGCCCAGGACTGTGGAAAGCGGCTTAGGGTGGATCCGGCTGAGGCCCAAAGTCCAGCATGCCCTCTGCGGGGGACGTCCCGCCCCCAGCCCTGATGCAGCGCAAGGCCGGTGCCGTGTAAGCCACTACCTGCGTGGAGTCAGGGCTCCTCTGGCAGGGTAAGGAGGGAGGGGAAGAGGAAAGGCAGGCTGAAAGCTCCATGGGTGGGGACGGGAAGGAGGCAGCGAGAAGCCTTACCCCTATCTGCAGGTTCCTCAGCTGTGGGTGAGACGAGACCAACAAAGGGCATGCTGGGGTGCCACATCGTGTGCCAGAGGGGAGTCCGGGTGGGGGCTGCACTTTGCAGGCCTGAAGGAACGAAGGAAGGAGGGGAGCGACTCAGCCCAGGCAGCCGCGCGGGGGGGGGGGGGGGGGGGGAGGGGAAAGATTCTGTGGCCCCTGAACAGCCAGCTGATCTCTGCACGTGACCACTGCCCTCCCCGCTCGCTTTCCAGGCTGCCTCCGGCCCAAGGAGCAAAAGCAGAGGCTGCAGAAGGACAGGCGTTTTGGGGAAGCACCCGGGGAGGCCTGAGCTTCAGAGTGAGGGAAGAGTGGAGCAGAGCGCTGGGGAATCACGCCAAGAAAGGCAAGGAAAGCAGGAGGGAGGGAGGGAGGGAGGGAGGGAGGGAGGGAGGGAAGGAAGGAAGGAAGGAAGGAAGGAAGGGAAAGACAAAGCGCAGACCCGAACATCCAAAGCCCGTGTCCGCGAATGCACCGGCTGACCATGCGCAGAGCAGGACGGCAAAAGGCAATCCGAAGCAAAAAAATGCGAGGCTCACTTACAGCGCTACCCCGTCCGCCAGGGACTTGTCTTCCAAAATCAGCAAAGGCCGGGGTGAAGTCGGGGCCCCGCGCCAAGATCCGAGAGTCTAACGTCCGAAGAGGCAGTTTGGGCTGATTGATCTGCAGGGCCACAAAGGAGGGGAAGGTGTTACGCAGGGCAAGGAGGCTGGCGGTTGCCCCCCCCCCCCCTACTCGGCTGCTCCCAGGCATTCAGTCCAGCTCTCCTGGTTTCACATTCAGGGGCTGAAAGGCAACAAAGCAGGATGGGGAGGGGGGGGTTCCCATTCCTCTAGTGCCCAGCTGACTCACAGGCTCCTGACCTTATCGAGGACGACATCGCTGATTGGCGGCAGCCCCTCCGGTTTCTGGATGCAAGCGGGCATGAACTGGAAGTCCAGCAGGAAATCCCGATCATACTGCTTCTTCCCTTCGGTGTCCACAGGTTTCCACTGTTCTGTAGTGGCAGAAACGTTCCTCTTCACCACTGAGCTCACCTCTCTCTGGAGCGTGGGGGTGGGGTGGGGGGGGAGCTGCAAGGTCTGGGCCAAAGTGGGCAACGAGACCATCCAGGCGAGCCCCCCCCCCTTTCAAAGCAGCTAGAAGGGCGCCAGAGGGCCTTCCCTCCCTTGGCCTGGCTATCTTTTGGCAAGTCCTGATGATGGTTAAAGGTAAAAAGGTTCCCCTCGCACATATGTGCTGGTCGTTCCCGACTCTAGGGGGCGGTGCTCATCTCCGTTTCAAAGCCGAAGAAGCCAGCGCTGTCCGAAGACGTCTCCGTGGTCCTGTGGCCGGCGTGACTCAACGCCAAAGGCTCACGGAACGCTGTTCCCTTCCCACCAAAGGTGGTCCCTATTTTTCTACTTGCATTTTTTTTTTAATGTGCTTTCGAACAGCTAGGTTGGCAGAAGCTGGGACAAGTCACGGGAGCTCGCCCCGTGACATGGCGCTAGGGATTCGAACCGCTGAACTGCCAACCTTCCGATCGACAAGCTCAGCGTTTTAGCCGCTGAGCCACCGTGTCCCGTAGTTACACTATTGGGAAGAGGGTGGCGATGGTGCACGTAACACACCATCGAGTCCCCAAAGAAGGGATGTGGCAACGAGGCTGTTTCGGAATCCCCTGGATCCCTCTGAAAGGGAGAACACGCACCAACGAACACACACACACGCGGCAACCCACCCAAAGTCTGGTTTTGTTCAGAAATGAGCTGGAACGCGAGGGGCGGAGCAGCAGCCAAAGCGCCTGATGGGGAGCCAGGTGTCTCTAAAAGAGGAAGGCAGCCCTCCTCTTCCTCACCCTCTGAAACCACAGCAGGACTGCCCCCCCTCCCCCCCCAAAAAGCGAACCACCTGGCCTATCAGGCACAGCCCACTTCCAGATCCTGATCCTGTAGGACTCAGGCTGTCAACTGCTCAGACTTCTCCTTGCTCTCTCTTTCTCCCTAGAGCCGCCCTCTCTGTTCCCGTGAGGTTGGGGGAGGAGGGGGGCTGCCTGGGGAGTTTTCCCTCTCTGAGCTCGGAGACCAGGCCAAGAATGGAGGCTACCTGGCTTGTGCTGGCAGGTGGGGGCTTTGCTGGCACTCTCCGCGCAGCCTCCTTCCCTCTCCGGAGCCTCCTCGGCCCCATTGCTGACAGACTCTCCTTCCTGCTCGCCGTTTTCTTCCGTCACGTTGGCTACTTTCAGGTCAGAGGGAGAGGCCCTGTCGAGACTCCCAGCTTCTTGCTCAGCTTTGGGGATACGCTCCCCTCCGAGCACCTCTTCTGCCTGAGGCTGAAGCAGAGAGAGGCCGGGCTTGAGTTCACCCCTCTCTGGGCCCAGCAAGCAGCACAGCAACCTCACTCAGCAAAGGGGGAAGCCAAAAACTCACTCCCCACTGCAGACAACTGGGAGTTGCTGGGAGCTCCCCTTCCCAGGTCCCACCTTCCACCCAACCCCTTGGCCAGACTAAGCCGAGCTCCTCCCCCTCCCCAAAATCCATCATCCCTTGGCGGGAGGAAGCCCACTCCAGTTGAGCAGACTGGCATCAGGGGAGGCCCATCCGGCGTTGTGTCTTTGGGAGACGAGTGCCCACCTTTGGAAACCCTGCCCCACTGGGCGCAGAGGGGCTCCTCCCCACTCACCTCAGGCTCTGCCGTCTCCAGCCCTTCGTCGGCTGCCTGGCTCTGTTCTTTTGGTTTCTTACACGTCTTTGGTGCAGCTGCAGCTGTTGGGGATGCAAAGCAGATCGAAAAGGGATCATTTCCCACCCCCAAAGCAAGTCTGGAGCAGGAAAAAATCTGTTGTAGCCCGCTGGCGGCCAGCCAAGCTGGCAGCAGTGTCGAACAGTGAGAAGGTTGGAGAGGAACATGGGCCAGTCCTAGGGAAAGCTCGGAGGAGGGCTCTGCATCAGAGGCAGGGAGGGAGATAGACAACAGCGAGGCAGAGGAACAGCTGGAGCCCGTTCCCAGTGTGCGCATGCGCAGAGCTGCCAGAAGACAAGAACAACTCAGAAAGCAGGGTCGACTCGGGAGTAAAGCCACACCTTGGAAGTGATTGGCCCCTCCGATAGGAAACAAGAGAGGAGCAAATGGGGAGGGGGCTTTTGCAGGAAACAATTAGTTTGGTCGGTCGTCTCAAGAGTGGAAAGTTCTGTTTGTGACTCTAAGAGACTCTGTGTCACGTTTTGCTTTGTACTGTGTTTGGAAACAAGTGACGTGGCAGCTTGCCAAGCGAGATAAGGTCTGTGTTCATAAATATTCCTTTGAAAAACTGTTTGGACAGGCCTTGCTGACTGCGAATGAAAGTAATTCACAGTCGTGTAAATAAAAGAGGTTTCGCCGGGACCAAGACTCTGCTTCCTGCTTTTTAAGGGAGCCTAGGTCAGAACAGAGTCTAGAGTCACCCAGGAGGGGAACGCCAAAACCTGCATGCTGACCCACCTTCTTCAGGGTCTGTCTTGGCACTCAAGCCCTGGAAGTCATCCTCTTCCAGCTCCTCTTCTTCTTCCGGCCGGCCGTCCACCTCCAGTTCGTCTTTCGCATTGGGAGCGTCTTCGCTCAGAGTCAGTTTGGGGGACTCCTCTCTGTCCAAATCCCCCTGGAGGGCGGCGGGAGCACCACCCGGCGGGAGAGGAGGGGAAGGCGAGCGGGGAGGAGACGGGGGAAGATGGGGGGCGAGAGCCGCGGGCAGGGCAAGGGGTGAGTGGGGAGGCCTGGGAGGCGGTGAGGGAGAGCCGGGAAGAGCCACGGAAGCCGCAGGTGGCACGCATTCGACCTCCGGCTCTTCACTCGCCGGTTCGAGGGGTGGCGGCACGGCTTCCTTCGGTCCGCCGAGTTCCAGGATGTTCTCGCTGAGCGTTACCCTTTCGGGAACTCCATTGAGTTCATTAATTAGATTAGCACTAGGAGTCTGGTGCAGGTCGTTGGGGACTATCCTAGAGGGCTCCCGACATCTCTCTGGGTCGGCCTCCTCCACCAGGGGGCAGCTGGGCAATTCCAGGCAGGGCCCAGCCCTGGCAAGCGGAGGAGGAGCCTCCTGTGGCGGGGAAGCCAGTTCGCACCCATCCTGCGAGGAGCCCGATGCAAGTGGCGACCTGCTGGGGGGCACGACTGCAAGGGAGGGGGCTCCAGCGGGACTAGAAGGCTCCAAGGAGGTCTCCGGGCAGGGGGGTGTCTCTGCGGTCAGGCCCGTTTGTTCTTTCCTCTCTCCACTCGGCTCTGGTCTGAGGGCAGGGGAAGGAGATTTTAATACTGGATCTGTTTTAGGCTTCTCTTCTGGGGAAAAGGAGAAAGGCAGTATTACAAAAGCCAAGCCCCGTCAGACCGAACGGACGCTGTCCCCCCCCCCACCCCCACTCCCCTCCAAGGCCCACCAGCTGCAGCTCTCCTCGGTACACCTCTTTGCCAGTCATGATGGGGGAAACCACAGAGATCCACCCCCCCCCCCCCAATATTCATTTCGACCTCAGAGAGCCACACACCCGAAGGGACAGACCCTGGGGTGGGCTGCTGGGGGTTCGCAGGGGTTTGGGAGAACTTCTATCAGTTCAGAGAACCCTCAAATCCCACTCCTGGCTGGCCCCGCCTCCCCATCCGCCCCCCCATCCCTCCCAGGAGTCTCCACGCGGCCCATTTTAGATGCAGGCTAAGTGCAGGGCATACGCAGAGGCTTGGGGAGGGCGAAAAATGGGCCTACCGGAAGTTCGGAAAGGCCTCCGGAGGGCCTCCAGAGCCTGGGGAGGCCGTTTTTGCTCTCCCAGAGGCTCAAGGAAAGCCTCCGGAGCCCGGGGAGGGCAAAAACATTCTCCCCGCACACCATGGTGCAGGAGGCCGACTAGGCCACGCCCACCCAGCAACCGGGCAGAGAACCCCTTGCTAATATTTTTGAAGCCCACCCCTGGACAGACCACGAACCAAAAGCCAGCGATCTTTTGGCTGTCAAGTGGCAACGGCAGGGGATGGGCTTCTCGAGAGCTGCTTGGCCTGGGGGCAGGAGCAAAGCTCTGCAGGACGAGGAGGAGTTTGCTGCTCCGGAGCCGAGGCTGTTCCGAAGCTACGGTGGCCCTCCATGTGGGGCCGGATTGAGGGTCGCCCCAGGGATGAGTCGGGGGAGATGCGGGACGGCTGTCTAAGCTCTCCTTTCCCTTTAGACCTAAGTCATCCCAACAAAGCCCATCGTTCTGAACCAGGATATTGCCACCCAAGTTTCAAAGACAAAGTGGAAAAGAAGCGCTAAGCAAGGGGAAGGTTGATCCAACAGTGGGGAGGTGTGAGAGGAGAGGGGGAGGGGCGGCAATGGGGGGGGGGGGGGGAACCCCGGGGGGGGGGGGGGGGGCTGGGGGGGGGGGGGGGGGGGGGGGAGAGGGGGGGGGGCGGGGGGGGGGGGGGGGGGCAAACCACGTGGTGAGGAAACGGTCCTGGTGGGTGGGGATAGCAGCACGAAGCATGTGCGTTCCATGTGATTTGAATTTTCTTTTACTGCATTTTAAAATATATATAAACCATCCTTCCTCTACCAGGAGGCGGCAGGAGAGCACACAGTATCAGTGACAGACAGGAACGGATATAAAATTCAAACCACGAATCCAAGAGGACCGAGTCCTAGATGCCTCTATACAAAAATCCCGTCCGTCTCTGCCCCCCCCCCCCCCCCCCCCCCCACCACCAGATGGCCAAGGCGGAGCTGGGACCTTCCCTCAGGCCAGGAGCGCCAGACTACCAGTCCCTAAGCGCAAAAGAGGCCTGGGAGCAGTTTAGCAAGACCTGGGCCAGGCTGCGGCAGGACCGGGGAAGTGGGAGTTGGGGGGCATGCCTCGAAAAACCTCTCCCAAGAGAGGGGCGGTGGGTGCAGCTTCTACAGGTTTAGCTGCTGAAAGAGAGGCCAGGGCAGAGCATTGGGAATAAGGCTGAGTTAAGGTCATTGGATTTCGGCTTCCCTGAGTCCTTTGAAGTCTTTGCAGATGGGGCTCAAGACAACCAATCCCCTCCTGTCCAGAATGGGAGTGGGGGAGCGGGGGGAAGCTCAGGCTCTCCTCTGCCCCTAACAATCCTCAGGGGGAGGAGGGGAGGCGAGACCCACCTCTCTCTCTCTCTCTCCAACCAGGACGAGCTGTCCATCCACCCACCTTGCTTGAGGCTGCCCGTCGTTGCGATGGGGCTGCTGGCAGGAAGGGGAGAGATCTCCACAGTCCCGCAGGCCACAGGACTGTGCTCAGGGACCTGGCTGGGCAGCTGCTGCTGCTGCTGCTGAGATTGGAGGTACAAAAAAACAAAACAAAAAAAAGAGTGATAAATGAGCGTGAGAACGTAAAAACCGGCAAAGTGGGAACGCAAGCAAGCAAGCAGGCAGAGAGAAAAAGGGCCGGGTAAGTAAAAGAAGAAGAAGAAATTTGAAAAAGGAAGAAAACCAAACTGTAATATACATATGGGGGGGGGGGAGTTAGGAGGGAGGGACAAGAGGAAAGCAGCAGGAGAAAGTTGGGAAGAGAAGGAACGTTACTACCGGCAGCTGCACTGAAGCAGGGCACAGCTCTCCGCATGTCTCGAACCCCCCCATCCCAGGCAATGGGCCGGGGATCCTGGATCAGGGGAAAGCACACACACACACACACACCTGCCATCCTTCTAAGCTCCCAGAGTTCAACTGACCCTGAAAGGGTTTAGCCCAGTGATGGCGAACCTTTTCGGCACTGAGTGCCCAAACTGGAACGTGCGTTCATGCTCGTGCGCCGGAGTGCTGGAAACCCAAACACTACCGTATCTTTTTGGAGTATAAGACGCACCTTTTCCCCCCACAAAAAAGAGGGTGAAAATCTGGGTGTGTCTTATATTCCGAATGTAACCTCACCCGGAGGCTGAAAAAAGCATCAGAAAAGAAGCCTCCAAACGGAGCTTCAGAAAAGAAGCCTCCAAA
>WNWU01000166.1:382113-419192 GCA_012654045.1 Ptyas mucosa | reverse complement strand
CCAAACGAAGCTTCAGAAAAGAAGCCTCCAAACGGAGCTTCAGAAAAGAAGCCTCCAAACGAAGCTTCAGAAAAGAAGCCTCCAAACGGAGCTTCAGAAAAAAAGCCTCCAAACGGAGCTTCAGAAAAAAAGCCTCCAAACGGAGCTTCAGAAAAGCCTCCAAACGAAGCTTCAGAAAAGAAGCCTCCAAACGGAGCTTCAGAAAAGAAGCCTCCAAACGAAGCTTCAGAAAAGAAGCCTCCAAACGGAGCTTCAGAAAAGAAGCCTCCAAACGGAGCTTCAGAAAAGAAGCCTCCAAACGGAGCTTCAGAAAAAAAGCCTCCAAACGGAGCTTCAGAAAAGAAGCCTCCAAACGGAGCTTCAGAAAAAAAGCCTCCAAACGGAGCTTCAGAAAAAAAGCCTCCAAACAGAGCTTCAGAGGCTTTTTTTCTGAAGCTGTTTCGGAGGCTTTCAGAGGCAGGAAAAAAAGTTTTTCCTGAAACAGAGTTTCAGAAGTTCTAGAGGCAGAAAAAAAAAAGCAAAAAAAAAAAAAGCAAGGCACAGAGCTCACAACCCAAGGAACCTGTTGCTAAAATTCACCTCTGGGAATAGCTGATTGGGGGTATCCACCTGCCAATCAGTTTTTTTTCTTATTGTCCTCCCCAAAAACTAAGGTGCGTCTTATACTCCGAGAAATACAGTAGTTGGTCTTCGGGTTTCCGGCAGGCGCAAGCGCGCCAGCCAGCTGCTCTTTACGCACATCAGAGCACCGGAAACCCAAAGACCAGCTGGCCGGCACACCCATGCCTGTTTTTTGGCTGGTTTTGGTCGTGTTTTCGGGCTATTGTTTGGCCATTTTTCAGGCCAAAAACGGCCCGAAAACAGCCCCAAAAATGGCCTATTTTTTGGCTGGTTTTCAGACCATTTTCAGGCAGTCCGGCACCCGAGAAGACCAGCGGGCTGGCACACATGTGCACGCTGGAAACCAGGGCAGCTGGTGATGGTGCACGTGCGCACAGAGAGGGCTCTGCGTGCCACCTCTGACACGCGTGTCATATGCTTGCCATCACGGGCCTAGCCAGAAAGAACAAGGATAGAATGATTTTAAAACCCCAGGGACCCCAAAAGGGCACCAGTTAAGCTAGGAAAGAGGTCCCGGCAGGACCTCTGGGTTTGGGTGGGCCTCCATCCCTCCCACAGCCCTCCTTCTCTTCGGGCTCAGAGAAAGGCATCCCAAGGGGGCTGATCTACCCCGATGAGAAGCCCGTGGACTTTCTCTGCTCTTCATCGAAAGATGGGGAAGTTCCTATCAGAGGTCCACTGGATGCGGTAGGGAAAGGGGGAGAAGGAGCTGGCTGCCACGGATGCTGTGGCCACTGCAACAGCACTGACAGCCCAATGATGCAGGATCGCTGCAGCTGAACGATGTGGCTGACCTGAGTTGTTCAGTTGTGGGCTGAGGGTGAGAGAAGGCAGAGCTGCTCCTTTAGAAACCCAAGAGGTGTTCAGGTGGAAGCGTATGTAGATCAAATTAATTCCTCTCCCGCCCCACAATGCTGCACCCACAAGGGCCCAGAAGATAGGCTGCCAAAATTGAGGAAAGCTTTTGGGAAAAGTGTATTTTCTAAAACTAGCTAATAACACCACTTTTTTTTTTTTGAGTAGTACCATAAAATTAGAGGGACGCAGTGGCTCAGTGGCTAAGACGCTGAGCTTGTCGATTGAAAGGTCGGCAGTTCAGCAGTTCGAATCCCTAGTGCCGCATAACGGGGGGAGCTCCCATTAATTGTCCCAGCTTCTGCAGTTCGAAAGCAGGTAAAAAATGCAAGTAGAAAAACGGACCACCTTTGGTGGGAAGGAAACAGCATTTTCCGTGCGCCTTTGGCGTTGAGTCATGCCAGCCACATGACCATGGAGATGTCTATGGACAGAGTTGGTTCTTTGGCTTTGAAACGGAGATGAGTACCGCCCCCTAGAGTCGGGAACGACTGGGACATACGTGCGAGGGGAACCTTTACCTTTTACCATAAAATTATATATCAATAGAAAGATAATTTAATCAAGAATGTAATGCAATCTTTTATGAAGTATTTGCTATTAGTAGTTACAGCATAAAGAAAAGTGAAACACATAGAAAAAACGAGATATACAAAAATGATCACCATAGAAAAAACGAGATATACAAAAATGATCACGTCAGTTAATCCTTAGTTGGGTAACCTTTAGCATGAATGACGGCCTTACAACATCTTCCCATGGAGTGAACCAAGTTTTTGAGTTCCGCAGTTGTTATAATGTGAAACCAAAATGGAATGATTGCTTCTATTAACTGGGTTTTGTTGCTGGGTTGCTTCTGACTAACCAGTTTCTTTAATCGGCTCTATAGATTTACAATTGGGTTCAGGACTGGGCTATTCCCAGGCCATGCCTATTCCAGCAGTGGAATAGGATTATCTTGAAACTCAAAAAGTTTCAAGATAATAAGAGCCTTGGATAGTACAGTGGTCTAAAGCCCTGTTATTAACACCAGCTGCCTGCAATTATTGCAGGTTCGAATCTCACCAAGGCTCAAGGTTGACTCAGCCTTCCATCCTTTCTAAGGCAGGTAAATTGAGGACCCGGTTTGTGGGGGCAATAAGCTGACTTTGTATAAATATACAAAAGTATGAAGGCTATTGCTTAACGCATTGTAAGCCGCCCTGAGTCTCCAGAGAAGGGCGGCATATAAATCAAATTTAAAAAAAAAAAAAAAGTGGTGTGATTAGCCATCAAACCTCAAAAATACACTTTTCGCAAAAGGTTTCCACAATTTTGGCCACTACTGTAAAGGACAAAGAACCACATATAACGGTTCGTTCAGCGACCGCTCGAAGTTGCATCATCACTGAGAAAACAGCCGGTGACTGTTTCTCATGCATACGACCGTGGCAACGTCCCCGGGATCACACACCATGAAAATTCGGGTGCTTGGCAACTGACTCAAGATTTGTGACCGTCGCAACATCCCTGGGGAGGGGCGGGGGGGGGGCAATCCCCTTTGGCGGCCTTCTGACAAGCAAAGACAATTGGGGGGGGGGGGGGGGGGGGGGGGGGGGGGGGGGGGGGGGGAATCCAGATTCGCTTCACGACCGCGTGACTAGCTTAACAGCTGCAGCGATTCCTTTAACAACGGTGGCAAGATCGTAAGATGGGGCAAAATTCCGTCTCGCTTGGCAACAGAAGTTTTGGCCTCAATTGTGGTCGTAAGTCGAGGACTACCTGTACTGGAGATCCTCTCTCTCTCTCTTTCTCTTTAGGACAGTAGAGCCACAGCAGGAGCTACTACAGGGACGTTCCCAAAACACGTTTGCAAGGCGGATTCCTCTGGAGAAAGGAGGGGAGGGACGGCTGCTTACCTGGGGAGGCGTAGGGGTAGAGGTGGGCCTGACAGCAGGAGGCGTGGGGTTCCTGCTTCCTCCGCCGGACATAATTTCTTCCGTTATGTCTCTGCCCCCTTGATTCGGATCCCGGATGCGGATCTGTCACAAAAAACAAGAAACAAGGAAACCACTGAGTCTTTCCTACCACAGGGAGGCCAAGCCAGACGCAGTTTGGCATCATTGAAGGCAGCAGAGATCACCTTCAGATGCCCTCCTGTGGCCATCGAAGAGCTAAACACCCTGCCGTTCCCTGTGTCATCAAAAAATGTTTCCTGTTCTTCTGAACGATGGTATTTAAGACTTACAGACCGCTTCATGGTGCTTTACAGCCCACTCCAAGCGGTTGGCAGTGTCAGCCTATCGCTCCCTAACAATCTGGGTCCTCGTTTTACC
Source organism: Ptyas mucosa (assembly GCA_012654045.1). Classification (NCBI taxonomy): domain Eukaryota; kingdom Metazoa; phylum Chordata; class Lepidosauria; order Squamata; family Colubridae; genus Ptyas; species Ptyas mucosa. The sequence goes on along the minus strand of WNWU01000166.1, from coordinate 415,401 downwards.
GACCTCGGAAGGACCGAAAGCCGAGTCAACCTCGAGCCCGGTGAGGATCGAACTGCCAAAATGCAGACAGTCGGCAGTGCCCTTGCTTGATGCCACCCCTCCAGCAGCTGAGATCGGCCTCCTGGCCCTGTCAACTGCTCCAACCACGGGAAGCCCCCGCGGAGACCGCTTACCGTCTTCTTCTCCCGCTTGGCGGGTGGGAGCGGCTGTTGTGGCGGGGTAGGCACTATGATGGGAGTCGACGGATACACCGGCTGACTCGGATAGAAAGGGGCTCCTGGAATGAGGGAAGAAAAAAAATAAAAATAAAACGCCCATCTGGCTGGGGTTGAATGGAGCCACTTTTCGGTTCAGCCAACCCTCCCCAAACTGGGAGCCGTTCAGATACCCCGCAGGAGCTCTGGGATGAGCCCCCAGGCTGGACAGATACATGGGGGGGGAGGGGGGGCGGCAAGGGCTGAAATCCTCTGAAGTCTGTTACTGAGCGTGCGCTTTGCACACGCATGCACGCCTGAGGCATGCCCGCACAGCACTAAAAAAGGAACATTTTGAAGCCTTCCAAAATCTGCAAAGGTAAGTAGAATAGCAAGGGGAGGGGGAATCCGCTGTGCCATGCGATTTAGATTAGCTAGAAAGCAAGAAATCCGACGATTCTAGTTGAATCGTCACAGCTGATTGTCAGAAATACCAGTTCGCCCGAATCTGTAGCATTTCTTACTACCAGTTCCCCCGAACCGGTCCGAACCGGTAGCATTTAACCCCGGAGGGGAGGGGAGAGAGGGGGAGAAAAAAGGGACCAGGATTTCGTTGAGGAACATCTTACCATAGGCATTGGGGAATTCTCCAGGCCCCGGTCCTGGATAAAAGGGGCCAGGCCCTGGGGGCTGAACAGGGTACTGTTGTGGGGGTCCCACGTAAGGAGGACCGCTGTGCCGATACTGCGGAAGGAATGGATGGCATCAGGCATGAGGACACCACAGGGAAAAAGCACCAGTGAGAAAGGAGAAAGTGCCCCTCCTCTCTCTCTCTAGGGAGGATGCAAAGCAGGCCTGTGGCTGGAAAAGCACCAGAGGGCAAGTTCTGCCTTCCTCTGACCCCCCCACCCCTCCATCTTCCTCCTCAAGCCATGAAAACTCAGCAACCTCCCTCCCTGGCAGGAGCACAGAGGGCTTGCGATGCCCACTCGGTGAAGTAGCTTGCCATGGCTTTTCCAAGGGTGGCGTTCTCAGCCTTCTTCGACCACTTAAAAAGTGGTGAATACCAAGGGCAGGGAGGGGGAGGAAGGACGCCCACAGTGCAGTCCCACCCACCCCCCAGGCACAGCAGAAGCGGGCGGCAGCAACCTTACCTGTGGAATACAGTACTGGGGCCCCTGAGGCATCGGATAGGGCATCGGGAGGTGGTTGACCATCATGATGTGCTGATTGGCCTGATAGACAGCCGTAGGAGTTTGTGCGCCTGGGCGAAGGGAGGGGCTGCTGTTCTGGATCGTAGCTCGAGGGGGCTGGATTTGAGGCCTCTGGAAAAACTGGGGGTGGGGGGGAGGAAGGCAAGCAAGGAATCCGGTGGGTTAGTGGATCACTGGCACCAGAAAGGATCTCCGGGCTCCCGACTGAAAGGTAAGGCAGCCCTTGCTCAAGAAGGTCCACGTTTCTGGAGCAGCGGGACTGAGGCAGGACGCAGACCGAACCGTCTTGGCGCTTGAGAAGTCCTGCTCCCAAAGCCGAACGGAGGCCGCAAACAGGCCCACAAGATCCCCGCGCGGCCGTCCAGGTTACCTTGAGGAAGTGCGGGTCCTCCTCGTGGAAAGATTTTAAAAAGGTGGCAACCTGGCTTTAAATTGTGTCTCATCCCTGTCCCCAAGACAATCAGCGGGAGGGCCAAGAGCTCTGGTTTAAGATGGCAAGGTGGTGGCATTTTTAACATGTAGATTCTCTTTCTTTCTTTCTTTCTCCCTCTCTCTCTCTTTTTCCCTTCTCTCCCTCTCTCTCTCTCTCTCGTGTATGAAGGTGCAAGCATTAAAACATCCAATCGTTAATGAGGAGGGTGAGAGCAAAGAGACAGTTGGGCCATGCAGAGCCAGTAGCGAAAGTTACCTGGATCGGTCTGAATCCTCCCTTCAACAACGAAGCAGCAGGAAATAAAAAGAAAGCCGGTGGAACAGCTGATAGGTCAACCCCGGGGAGGGGAGGGAGAGGGCCAACATGCAACCGAGGATCTCGGCCCGCTCGGCTTGGCCCAGCTAACCTCCGAGGCACCCAGGACACCACCCTGGATGGAGCTGACCTGCCTGCCAGGCGCCAACATTATCTGTTCCAAGAGGCGCCAGGGAGCAAGAAGAGTCTGGGGCTGCCTGAGTCACCTCTCCCTCTTTCCTGGGCCTTCCTTTTCTACTGCAGGGTGGAAGCCCAAGGTATTTGAGGACATATCAAATCCTACTCAGAGGCTGCTGGCAGGGGAGAAAGGATTTCCTTTCCCCAGGCCTGAGCTGCCTCGGGAGACCCCGGAGTGCACAGCAGAAGGGAGAGCTACCAGGCACCGCCAAACGTCGGATTGGCTTCTGGGTGGGTGCAGAGACCCCTCCGTACAGGGCACATTCAGCCCAAACAAGAGGCCAGCCTGGGACCCGGGCAGAGGTGGGATGCACGTAATTTACCTACGGGTTCAGCCAGTACCGAAAATGTGAGTACATGCGCCTCCGCACATGCTCCTGGACTCAAAAATGTGCCTAAATAGGACAGCATGGAGCCGGGGCGGATGGGCGGGCTATTTCCACAACCGGTTCGCTTGAACCGGTCCGAACCGGATGAATACCACCTCTGGACCTTGGGAAGGGTCTCACGGCACCAGTTCCCACTTCTGCTCACTTGGAGAAGCAGCTGTCTTCATCCCAGGAGGGTGGATAGGACAGGAGCCGTAAAACCAGCGTTCCTTGGGACTCATTTTCCACTACCCCACCCTCTCCAGCATCCAAATTCCTGCACTACCGTGTTTCCCCGAAAATAAGGCCCTGTCTTATATTTTTTTTGAACCCTGAAATAAGCGCTTGGCCTTATTGCCATGCACTCAAAAGCCCGATTGGGCTTATTATCAGAGGGTGTCTTATTTTAGGGGGAAACAGAGTAGTTCAGGACTAATTGAGACCCAGCTGAGAAAATGCCACCCTGGCCCAGCATTAACTCCGGGGCAGCCAGTCCCAAGAGGGCAGGAGCAGCTTTTAACCCCGTACGGTCCAGCAGGCTTCTCCTTTTGCTGCCTTTCCTTTGGACGCTGCCCTGCCCAGGCCAGGAGAGAGCTGGGGCACCTGGTTGCACCTAGAAAGCTCTGTTCCGGTCCACGGAAACACAGAAGTAGAAAAGATATACGTTTCTACCTGTTTCCTCTTCCCTCAACTGGCAACCACCTGTTTGGCCCGTCTAATACAGGTAGTCCTTGACTTACGACAGTGACCGTCCGAAGTTACAGTATCAATGATTTTTTTTAAAAAAGAGAAAACATGGCTGACGACCATTTTTTTCACGCTTTCACAACCGTTGCCACTTCCCTGTGTGGTCACGGGATTAAAATTCAGATACTTGGCAGCCGACTCCGATTTATGACGCTCGCAGCGTCCCCGGGGTCACGCGATTCACTTTGGCGGCCTTCTAACACAAGCAAAGTCAACAGCGAAGCCGTTGTCAACTTAACAACCATGTGAGTCACTTAACAATGGCAAGAAAGGTTGTAAAACAGGGGCAAAATTTCACGGAGCAAATCGTCTCACTTAGCAAGAGAAATTTTTGGGCTCAGTTGTGGTCGTAAGTCGAGGACTGCCTGTATGCGAGGAAAGAACAGGAGAGGAGGAGAATTATCATCCCCTTGCTCTCCCCAACCTGACAAGGCTGGGACAGCATCTCCACTGCAGGATGCATCCACTCAGCCGCTGACCAATACGGGGGCTGACCGATTGGAACGGCCGGACTTCAAGCAAATGGGAGAGTTGTGAGAGACCCCCCCCCACTCTTTTGTCATCTATAATGGTTCCTCCTTTCTCCCTCCCCCCCCGCACACCGTTGTTTCTTAACAGCTTCGTGTTGCGCGCCCTGATGTGCTAGTTGCCTGCGAGGGATTTGCAGGAGGTGGCGGCTCAGCACAAACATCACGGCAGAGGCCACCAAAGGCAAAGTCAGGGGCACGGGAAGGCAACGAGCAAAAGGCTCTGGGAGGACCCACAAGATATTGTTTTTGTGTGTGTGTGTGTGTGTGTGTTCCCCACAAACATTCAGCCAGCATCGATCAAACCGACCCAGAGTTTATGGGCATTTGGGGGGGGAGGGGGAGACTATCAAATGACAAGATGATCGCACAAGTGATGCGACGTCTGTGCTCGCACCAGATATCGGACACAGGTCCGTTAACAGCAGCCATTTGTCTGATGACCTCGCTGCCCAAAAGCCACCGCTTTTGGCCTCACGGGGGACTGGTTGCGGTCCGGAGATCCTGACAACAGCACTGGGCATCTTCTATTATGGCCAGCACATTAATCAGCACTGTGCAGGCCTCTGCCGCCCACAAACCCCCACCTCCACCCCACACACACACACACAGAGCGGGAAAGACGTAACAGGGCTCTGAACTTCGAACTTGTGTTCCGCTTGCCGCTAACATCCAGTTCTGGGACCAGACTGCCTTTAATGACTTCTGTGTTTTTATTTCATCGCGTCCATGAAGGTGCCGTACCGACGTTTTGCACAGTAACCTCTACATATAATTCATCAAACGCGTAAGCAGATGTGTGAGATGCGTCCGGTCTTTATGGTCCCTTCAAGGGTTAGGAGGCAGCCTTCCCTATTGATCCAGATCTGTGACTCTCCACCCACCTCCGGGAAGGGGCGGAGTGCCGGGGGGGGGTGGGGGGCTGAGCTGAGATAGCCTCAACATTCAACAGCCCAAGTGGTTCTTTCCTAGTCCTCAACGACACAGAAGTGGGGCCACAGAGAGGAGGGGAGAATGGAGACGCCCCTCTGGACTCTCTCTCTCTCTCTTCCAGTTAAGAAATCCAGCCAAGCGGCAATTCTGGGTGGCACCCATGGAACCCCAATACTAAGTGTTAAGTAGAAAGAGGTGACCCGAGTTAAACCGTGCCGGATCTCACAATCCTCACCAGTTCTCGCGTGAGACTCATAGATGCTCGGTTCAGGCCAGGACACCGACCTCAGGTGACATTTTGGCTATCAGGTTTGCCGGTCTCGGCTCCGTGAGACCAGGGCCCTGCTTTCCTAACAGCAATTCAGCAGCGCCGGCTGCAGCTCTTCTGTATTAGACACAAACCGCCCCCCACAATCTGCAGGGATACATCCTGATCTTACACGAAGGGGAGGAACAGAAGAGCAGCTTGCTAGGAAGCGTGGGTTGAGGGGGGGGGGCAAGTCTCCCCACTCCGCAGACTGGGAACCCCACCATCCTCTCAAAGGGTGTAGTAAGCACCAAAAAGCGCCAAGACCACCCTCTTCGGGACATGTGGAAGACGGCCAATAGGGGATTGTCCAGGAAAGCAACCGCATTAGTAGCTGTTAGAAAGGGGAGGCGCCCAGAGCCTGAGGTTAAGGTGCTTCCCAAAGAGCATCCTTGAGAATTAGCAGGAGGAGCAGCCAGCCAGAACGCCCCCCCTCCCCATCCCCCAACCAGTCTGCAGCAGAGGGAGAAAGAGGAAGTGAGGAGTGTGTGTCAAGGAGGGTACCGTACCTGGTGGTGGGCAGGTCGAGGCCCAGCTGCAAACTGAAGGAGAAGCGGGAGAAACAAAAACACAAAAAAAAAAGGGAAGGCACAGAGAGTCAGAAACACCACAAAAGGCAAAAATGTCACACTATATGCAAATGAAACCCATGGGGGGGTAGGTGGGGTGGGGTGGGGTGGGGTGGGGTGGGGTGCATAAATGAGAGATGAGGAAATAAAGAGCACTACACCAGAAGCACAGCTGCGGCACACGGAGGGAAGGGAGGGGCACGGCTGACCCCAGTGGACCACCCCCTCATGGGTGAACCTGTGGCCAGGACAGGGAGTTGCTCCCTACGCCCGCAGCCCTGTCGAAGCCCACCCCATGAGTGCATGGGGGCAATCAGGCTGAGTGTTCCCAAGGGGGAAGGTGGCGGGACACACACACACACCCCCACACCCCCAGGCAGAGCAGCAGCAGCTGGAAGCTGAACGTGGAGGGAGGGGTAGGAGGGAAGGGGGCAGAAGAGGCCTGCCCCGCCCTGCCCTCAGCTTCCGTTTTAACAGCCCGGCCTCTCGGTCAGGGGCTGTCCTTGGCAGCCCTTCATCACGAGCCACAGGAGGCGTCCCCTCCAGCACCATCTCGGCACAACCGCCGGCCGTGAAAAGCACCAGGAAGAGAGAGAGCCGGGAGTCGACGGTCACGTTTTTTTCCTTCTCCCTCCTCGGCCCCTTTTTCCTAATTTTTTTTTTTTTTTTTGGCACTAGGTCTTTCTGACTGACTCCTTTTTCATTCGTTCTGCCCATTGCGGGCTAGGCAATACTTGAAATAAATTCAGAGTAGCTGCAGATAGGACGATCTCGGGAGAAAAAGACGATTTCCTCCTGTTTCTCTCTCTCTGTCTCTCTCTGTCTCTCTCTCTTTCTGTCTCTCTCTCTCTCGCTCTGTCTCTGTCTCTCTCTCTCGTGCAAGTGCGAAACAAAAACGCAATGATCGTTTAATCAGCCCATCAAGGGGACTGAACATGAGGAGTGTACAAAAACAGGAGAGCGAGTGGCCAGTGGGTAACAAGGGTACAAAGCCTCTCCCGGATCCACTGTCTCTTCCTAGAGGGGGCGCTCTGAAGCCCCCCCCCCAGGGTTGGAGGAGATGATGGCCACCCTTCCCCAGACCCTCCCTCCGGCAAACGGCACTCCTGGCCCCCACAAACACTTTCCTCTCCAGACATGCGCAAAATAAGCTTTCTCCAGCACTCGGACCCGGCCAGATCCACACAGAAAGGGCCTCCGCTGCTCCTCCGGCCAAATGCAGGGCAGAAAAGCTGCCCCACCCGCCTTTGCAAAGCCTCCTGGGAAACCTGAAGATGCTAAGCTACGCAAAGAGGACCCGAACAACAACTTTAGGGAAAGACGACAACCTAGCCTATTTCTCCTGCTGGCTGCCGTCAGCTAGGGGCCACATTTTCCTCCGGAGCTGTAAGCAACAGAACAAACTGTAGTCACTGGTGCCTCAGAGAGATTTCAAGGGTTCGTTTCCGGGAGGGGGACGGGGACGGGGGGAAAGAGAAGCCGATCCGGGCTCCCAGTGTCGTCTACTGGAGGCTAGAGTGTGGTTGGGAAGGGGGCTTAGGGAAAGCCCCACAATTGGGAAGTGCCCTTCATTGCCTCAGCTGAGTGGTTTGGCAACTCCGGTCAAACTGCTGTAAAATAGCAATAGCGCTTAGATTTATATACCGCTTTACAGTGCTTTACAGCCCTCTCTAAGCGGTTTACAGTGTCAGCCTCTTGCCCTCAAACAATTTAGGTCCTCATTTGACCCACCTCGGAAGGATGGAAGGCTGAGTCCACCTGGAGCCTGGTTAGGTTCGAACTGCCAAATTGCAGGCAGCCGGCAGTCAGCAGAAGTAGCCTGCAGTACTGCGGTCTGACCACTGGGGCACCGTGGCTCATATGAACTGGCAGTCCAGGATTCCCTTTTGCCTCATGGGAGCTGGCGCACGTGGCGAGATGAGGGGTTTGGATGGGCCTGGGACCACCGTGGCAAAGCCAGCTGACGTAATCAGAGGAGGCGCCACAGCCTGCCCACGGCCCCGATGGCCGAAAGAAATGGGGTGCGTGGGCAGCCCTTGGAAAGAAGTCGTGCTGCTGCCCTTCGTTGACCCAGGAGGGAAATGGACACAAGGCCACTTATTGTGACCCCACCCCCCCCACCCCTCAGCGCCACCCAGGGATGGGGCGGGGTGGGGGTGGGGGGTGAGAAACCAATGCAACCAAACCCAGAACAGAATGCAAGAGGGATTGGAGAGCAGCCAAAATTGCATTTGTTTTGGACTTGCGCAGGGAAGGGGGGAATGAAATGTTACGTGAGCAGTTTTTAGTCATGGGGTGGCAATGAGAGGCAACAGATGGCAAGAAAAATTGCACACAGGACAGTATTTTAGGGGGGTGTGGGGGGTGGGGTGGAATTGTTCACGACCACAGAAAAAAAAAAATAATGGCTGACAACTTTTTAAGAGGCAGCTTCTACCCCGTTCAATCTTCCCAACGGGATCTACGCTTTGAAGGGCTGCCGCTCCGAGATCGTAGCTTGCCAATTTGCCTCAATCGGTGCGATTCAAAGGCCAGCCAGGGTTAGAAAAACGCCGTGAGCCTTTGGGGCATTCCTTCGGGGGGTGGGGTGGGGTGGGGTTGGGGGGGTGAGGGGGCTGATTTTTGAGTCGGCAGCCCTGCCTCCAGGTCTCCCTTGCCTTGAGAGTTAACGGGCCTGAGCCTGCCAGGTGTCAGGAAAGCCAAACCTGGAGCGGATGTTAAAAAAGATCCGGGCTTTTCTGTAGATCAGTCAACAATGGGGGTGAGGGGGTGGGGAGGAAATTAAAAAAAACAAAAAACCAAAAAGGGGGGAGGGCGACAGAATGGAAGCAGTGCCGTGGGCACGACTGACTGTCTGCACGAAGGAGTACAGTTTGTCATATTGCTTACAAGGTAGTATTTTATCCAGCCTCTTCCCGCCAAGAACCTGTAAACCGGACTCTGTTCCAAAACCTTCCTCCGCTTCCAGGGGCCAAGGCAAGGGATGGACACTGCTCTCCCGGGCTGTCAAGAAAACTAATTTAGAGAGGCACTTCTGAGGCAAGTCACCCCTTTTCTTCTAGCCTTGCTTTGCTCACTTCTAACCAAGTTCCTCCAAAATTGGCTCGCCAGAGATCAAAACTGGGGTCAGTGAGTGTGTGTGTGTTGGGGGGGGTGGGGGGGAGGCTGGCTTAAGGAAGCACCAACTTGGAGGGTCCCTCCCTACCTCGAAGCCAGAGCAGGCAGCTGGAAGCAAAGGGCGCAGAGCTTCTCCACTCCTCCGTCTCAACAGCCCCACAGGCGCCAGGGGTGGGTGGGTGTGACGAGGAAGAGGCAGAGGACGGACGGTATCGTGACAGCTAGCCGTCCGTTTTAGAACGGCGCTTAGCCTTATGGTGCAAAATGGCAAAGAGTCACCAGGACATGGGGCGGGGCGATGGCACCAAGCTCCTCTGGCGGCAGGCCACACCGTTTGCAAAAATCCCAAAAGTGCCGAGCATGAATTCATCGGGGGGAGGAAGGGGAGAGGGAAGGGTGTTGCATTTACACTGCAGCGTGACGACAAGGATCACAAGAGACAGGGGCAGAAATGCGTGGAGCCCGGAGAAGAGGAGCCGAGCTCCAAGGAGCTCAGTCTTAGATCCCTTTTTCCCCCTTCTCCCCAAATGGCAGCGAAGCAGGGACTCCTCTGCCAGCGGCAGCCGCACCGGAGGGCAGGCGAGAGAAGAGGCTGGGCCTCCATTGGACGGACACGCCGTGTTGAGCCGAGAGGGGCTGCCTTCTTACCGGAGAGCGGGTCTGAGGCTGCGTGCTCATCGCTTGAGGGGCCTGGGGGTACACCAGCGTGGTGGGCGCTGCGTTCTGTCCCGTGGGGTACGGAGCCTGCCGCAGAAAAGAGAAAAGAACGTTGGCAAGGGATGGAGCCGAGATTTCTTTCCAACCCTCCCCACGAGGACTTTTTCACCGGCATCTATCCACCTCCCAGATCCCAGGCACGTCTCCCCGGTTCCAATGGACTCTGGGCACGAAAGGAGGGAGATCGTTCCATCGGGAAAACAATAAAGGAAGGGTCTCGCAATCCCTGAATTCCAGACGAGCCCCAACCCCATCCTGGGCAGGATGAGTTCCCTGAAAGTTGCTCTTCCCGCAGAGTCTTCTCAGGCAGGCGGAGATTACTCGTTGGCCTGATTGTCCCTGGGCTGGCTTTCTGGCCTGCCTCCCCATCTCAAGCACGCACCTCCCCCCCCGCCCCGACACCACATTCGACATAAAGAGGGGAGGAATCTTAGGTGTGCAAGAGGAGAGTCCCCCCCACGAGCACCTCAAAACAGACAAAGAGAACCGGGAGCCAACTCTTCCAAGAACAGCTAGGTCGGCAACCCGTGGCTCTGGAGCCGCGTGTGGCTCTTTCATCCCTCTACTGCGGCTCCCTGTCGCCGGTCGGCTCCACAATTGATAGGCCTTTCGGTTAGGACAGGTAAGAGGAAAAAGGACGCCGTGCTAGGAGGAGACTCTATGGTGGGGAGGGGGTGGGGAACGACACCGGACTTCCGGTCGGCTCCAGAATTGAATGGGGAGCTTCCAGTTTGTGGCTCTTTGAGTGTTTTAAGGTTGCCAATCCCTGAGCTAGGTCAACGAGAGCAAGAACCAGTGATCATAAAAGTGCCTAAAAGTTTCTGTGGCGATTCAAGTTCTGTCACACTTGAGGCTGTGATAGCAGTCTCTTATCCTGGGCCGTCCTGCGCACGAAGCAATTAACCATTAGGCTTGAGGCCTCATACCATTCTTAGTGACCGCTCAATAATTCCAAATGCTCATCCGATCCTGCCTTTGCCTTGACTTGAACAAGCGGCAATAAATCCGAGGCAGGAACCAATTTGACTGAACTGTCATCTCCCCCCCCCCCCCCAAAGCAGAAATCAATTCAGCCGTGCCATCAATTCAGGCTGCCAACTAAAGGGGAGCCCTGCGCTATTCAAGGGAAGGCAGGAAGAAAACTTTCAACGTCTCTAAACCGCGGTGCTAGTCTGCTCTGCTCTGGTCTCAAAAGCAGGCAGCAGGCTGAAGCAGCTAACCCTGGTTTGTTCATTCCCCGGAGCAGGAAACCCTGAAGGTTGCAGCTCTTTGAAACGTTCCCCCAATTTGACCGTCCTCATTTACAAAACGCTCAGCGGTGAAATCCTCTGAAGTCTGCTACCGGTTCTGTGAATCTGCTACCTGAGGTGAGCCCGCGCAGTGCTAAAAAAGGAGCATTTTGAAGCCTCCCGAGTTTGCAAAGGTAAGCAGAAGAGCGGGTGGGGGTGGGGGGTGGGGAATCAGGCGTGCCACACGATTTAGATTAGCTAGAAAGCAGATCGTCGCCCAGCTGATCATCGGAAATATCGGTTCAGCTGAACCGGTAGCATTTTTTACTAATGGGTTCGCACGAACCGGTCCGAACCGGTATCATTTCACCCCTGAAAGAGCTCATCAAAACAGTGAGAGGACAGAAAGTTAGGGTTGCAAAAAGAAACTTGTGGCACCTGAGCCTTGGAAGTCCACGAAAGGAACCCCCCCCCAAAAAAACCTGTACGCTTCAGCTTCCCAGGAATTTTCCCAGCACAAGGCCCTCCTCTGGCCCTCTCTTAGTCTGTCCACTCAAGTCAGCCAAAGAGCAAGAACTATTTTTATCGGCTTTCCGAACTAGTTGATACCCACTAGGCCTGCTGTGCAACAAGATCTCCACACTCCTAGCTGGGCTGGAAATAAACAACAGACATAACTCTGTTGCATCACTGTGTATGTGTGTGTGTGTGCGCGCGCGCATTACAAAATGCTGAGTCACAGGCAACTCTTTCGTTTCCAAATCTCAACAGCAGCAGCGTAATGGAAATGTCCACCCTCTAGGGTGCCAGAAGTCCCTTGGCTCTGCCAAGCACCCCCCCTCTGCCCCCCGCAATAGCCATAAGACTTATATCCCTCTTTCACAGTGCTTCGCAGCCCTCTCTAAGCGGATGACAGAGTCAGCCCATTGCCTTCAACAATCTAGGTTCTCATTTTACCGACCTCGGAAGGACGGACGGCTGAGTCAACCTTGAGCCGGTCAGGATCGAACTCCTGGCAATGGGCAGCGTTAGCCTGCAGTACCGCATTCTAACCACTGCGCCACTGTGGCTCATCCTCCTCACAATATCTGACTGACTCACAAGCAGGGCCACCGAATCACCCCCTCAGCTCAGGCCTGGCTCAGCAGTCGCACAGCCGGCTGGGATGGACAGGCCAACGCCATCCGCTGTGAAGCCCCCATTCACACCTCTTGGGATTTAATTCCGCTGTCCATGAACGCAGGAAGTTCCTGAACCATGCCTGAGTTCTTTCAGGAAGGCCGCTGTGATCCACGCCGCTGAAGTAGCTCAATTCACAAAGGTTTCGCAGAGCCGAGCCAAGCTGCTGCCAAAACAGCTCACTCAAAAGACCATCCATCACCTCTCTCTGGGACAATGCCATCGCACTAAAGCTCCTGGAAGCCTCTCTTTTCTCCGCCGAGAGCTCCAACGGCTATTTATGGAAAGGAAAACCTTTCTCTGTATCCTTCAGTGATAAAAGCCGAACCAGATCTCAGCGAATGTGACTTTTCAGGTAATCCCGGGACGTGAGAACACTGCCAGCAGATACTGGGACGTGAACCTACAACCCTCTGAACGCTTCCCAAGGCCTGGGAAGCACAGGAGGGCTCAGCCCTCTCCCCCCCCCCCCCGGAGTCAGTCTCTGTCTCTGTCTCTGTCTCTGTCTCTGTCTCTGTCTCTCTCTCTCGGAGGAGGAGGCAGGAAAACTTAACCCTTTTCGACCACGGACGAAATCAAGACGCTTTCTTCTCCCACAGGGATTTCTAAATTAAAGACAAACTATTTTGAGGAGGGTGAAGAGGACCACAGCTGGATTACTTATTGTAAACTTGCCTGTTTAGAGCAGAGGTTCTTGAACTTTGGTTAGGACACCCTGAAAAAACTCCAGCAACTTGGGGGAGGAGGGGGGGGGAGGGGGGCGGGAAGGAGAGAGGGGGAAAAAAAATCTGGATTGGGCTTGTCTTTTAAGCCTAGCAGGACAAATTACTCTGGGCTTCGATCCCACTTTTTACCCATGGAATCCTGCTGAGAGACTACAACGTTTTAGATTAAAGATGACTGCGAGCAAAAATGATGGAAGCACTGGTTTTATTCGGGGGACGGGAGATGACTGCACTTCCCCCTAATGCTGATTTAAAGCAATTAGTGAACCTTACATCTCAAAGGCTCTTTCTTCTTTAATGAGGGAACGCAGAGAAAGGCACAGAACCTCACAAACGTGCAGCTAAGGTGCCAGATTTCTGCAGAAAGCCAGGCCAAAGATGATTTCGGGGGGCGGAGGCGGGGGGCTATTTATCCAGAAGCTGAAATCCCCACCACGGAGCACCTCCTTCACCGTTCCTGCCAGTTCCCTTACTAGCATTAAGGGCCGCCAGACCTTCCCTCGCCAAATTATCCCAGCGTTTCTATTACTTTACGCAAGTTCCCACAAAGAGCAGCTGAAACCCAAACGCTTCGAGATGGACCATCACTTCCCAGGGTTTGTGGATTTGGAAACGGGCTTAAAAAACAAGCAGGCGTCCAACCCACGGCTCGTGACAATCGAGAAAGCGGCTTTCCGTCTGCCAACGGATTCGCGCCACCAACTGGACTGCGAGCCCGAACAAGGGAGGACGTCCGCTGTATTTTCTGGGATTGCGGAAATGGGACGAACAACCAGCCAAAGTACTAGAGGAGGCATTTTCCCCCCCCTTCCTCCGAGATCTTCCAAAAAGGGGAAAGGGCTGTGAAGGATGGGCCCCTGGGGTGTGCACAGAGAAGAGGACACGTACCCCTGAATTCTTCCAGGCCGTTTCTAAGACCTTTTTGAGCAGCAAACGAGGTCCAGTTTGCACCATCAACTCCTTTCCCTGTCCAGTCCCCGAGAGTGCAGCAAAATGCATCTTCACCTTCCAAGTTTCCCCTTTGGGGAGCTCAGAACTGAGGCCAGCGGGAGCAACGGAGAACCCACCTGGCCTAAGGAACAAGCCGCTCTCGCCTGGACAGTTACCGCCAAGGGCAGGGAACGCAACCAGCCGCCCCCTTCTGCGGAGAAATAATCCCCCCCTCCCCCGGCTCGGAATTTCATGGGGGACCCTCCAGACTTGATGTGCTGGGCAGCAACACAGCCTGAAATTACCCGGAGGCGACCAGATGCCTCCCAGCCCAAAATGCCGACCTGTCCTCCATATCCAAAAGTTACACAGCCTCCACGAACCTCTGCGCAGTCTCCCCTCCCCGCCCCCCACAGGTCTGCAGGAGGAGGTGGGGGGGGAGGGTCGTGCGTGTGCACACGACATCCGAGCCAGGCTGGTCCAGCGGGCATCACTGGACCTTTTTTTCCTCTTGTGACTCACCATCCCACATCCCAGAATCCTTTGCACCAGTTCCCTTGGATCTTCAAAAAGACTGCTGGCTCTTGGGTGGGGTGGAAAGCTTCTGTCCCTCCTCCCTCCTGGCTGCTGGAGCGAGAGTGAAAGAGAGTGACAGAGTGAGAGAGAGAGAGAGAGAGAGGAGGAAAGCGACAGGGGGCACAGAGAGAGAGAGCAAGAGAGAGAGAGAGCAAGAGAGGCAGAAGGAAGACGGGCAACAGGGAAAGTGCATCCTTTCCCCTCCAATTACTTTGCAGAATCGGGGGGGGGGGGGGTTTGCGTGTCCTGGGAGAGGGGATCTCCTTCTTGCCAACTACTAAGCTTTCCAGGAACAGTCCTCCTCTTCCTCAGCCTGGGAACGATCCCAGCACAGAGCTGGCAACTCTCTAGTTAACATGAACCTGCAATGGGGACCCCACAGCTATTTCTCCACCAGCTTTCCTTTGGACCCTAGGTGCCAGGGTCATTTCCCCCCCACCCCCAATAATCCCCCTCTAGAGGAAGCCCAGCTGTGTGTGTGTGTGAAAGGGACAATTGAAGACAGGCCACCTTTTGGACAGACCATACAAAAGCTCTCCGGAGAAATGGCAAGGGGGAAGAGACCCCCCATCAATCGGCTGAGACCAGGGGGCTCAGACACCTGGTCTGGGATCAACTCGCCAAAGCATCTGCAACGGAACAAGGGCACAGCACTGACTTTAACGCCAATAGCAGCACGGGCAGGTAGTCCTCGACTTACAACCGTTTCGTTGAGCGACCGTTCCAAGTTACAACGGCGCTGCAACAGGTGACTTAGGACCGTTTCACGGGATCAACGTTCAGAGGCTTGGCAAACCGCTTCGCGGTTGATGACCGTTGCCGCGGGGGCTCCCTCCACCCCAAGGTCACGTGATTCCTTTTCGCGACCTTCGCGACAAACAAAGTCAGTGGGGGAAGCCGGGCTCGCTTTACAAGCGGGTTGCTATAAACTTATGAACTGCGGCGATTCGCTTAACCAACGGGGGTCGGGGAAGGTCGTAAAACGGGGGCAGAACTCACTGAACAAACGTCTCGCTTAATTAAAGCGTAATTTGGAGGAGGGCTCAATTGTGTTTGTAAGTCGAGGACTACCTGTACGTTTCTCCGGCACGCTTAGGAAAGGTATCCTAGAATGAAAGCAAATGTGACCCGATGTCCCACTCTTGAGTAAGTTTGCCCCACAACTGCAGGGCGAGCAGGGACCCCAGAGGCCTAACACGGGAAGGGAAGGGGAGGGGAGGAGAAAGAGAAAGGCAAGATTAACCATTATTTGGATCAAGGAACAAGAAGCGCCCCTTGCTGACAATCCTGGGGCAAGGCCTGCGTGGGGGAGAGGGCGCCCCCCCCCCCTTGTCTCAGATCAAAATCCGACTGGAGGGCAGGAGCCAAGCAGACGGACGCCTCGTTCCAAAGGCCGGGCCAGATTAGAAATCAGGAGGAAACGAAATTAAGGGGAACGGGCCCCTCAGAAAGCAGTTTTGGGTGCTCAAGAGAGGGTCGTGCAATTTTTTCCCAGGAGCTACTCATTTGGGGAAGGTGGGAGGCTGGCCTTTCTTCAGGGACATCAGGAGCAGCCCCAAGAGACAGGGGGCGTGGGGGGAGGGAGGGCCACAAACACAGCCAAGGAGAGGGACACAGCGGCTGGTCCAGGACGTTCTCAGGAGCTTCCGCTAAGTGGCACGAGACTAAACTGCTTTCTTTTTTTCCCCCCTTTCCGTTTATTAATCTGTCCTAGTAGCCTGCCAGGCCCACCGCTACTGGGTTCAGAAGTTAAACAACCCCCCACCCCAAAAAAGGGACCCCCACATCAGCCATGGCCGCAGTGGGAGACGAAGGCCTGCATGACATCAGCTCAATCCTCTGGGCCCAAACTCCAGCTAGAGAGACCACCTAGCTAAACCCATCCAAGGGGAATCTGTGTTCGAGACGAACCATCCTGAACCAGCAGCCATAGCTGTTCGGGGCTGCCTCCAGCTTCCATCGGGCCTCGGTTTACCCTACGTTGCCGTCATGGCTACTGCTGCTGTTTTTCAAGGCCGCTGCAACCCTTCCTTTCTCTTTGCTTTTTTTTGGGGGGGGGGGGGGGGGATATGGCTTCTGACAAGAAATTAGGTGCATACAGAGTGGGGATGAAACCACCATCTGTTAGCCAAAAGGAAACCTCGAATGAAACAAGGTTTGTGGGGAGGGGATGTGTGTGAAATGCTCCCTGAGCAATCCAGACGTGGTCAGGGGTGGGTGGGTGGGTGTCTCTCCTTGAGGCCGACCCTGGCCATTCCAGAGGAGCGTCGTCCCCGCCAGTGGAGGCGTTGCCCCGGTTCCACCCCACCTCCCATGCCCAGCCTGACATTTCCCCCCAAGCTTTGGGGAGGCAGGCGACGAGAAGCCGCCGATCTTACCTGAGTGAGGCCAGGAGAGGAGGCATGTCCGGGAGGCGTAGCGGCAAGGGCTGGATGCCCCTTGTTTATTTCATGAGCAGAGTAAGGGGAGGGAGCAGGAGGGCCTGGCTGCCTTGCCACCTGCGTAACCTGCGAGGAGATAAGCTGTTAGTTAGGGAAACCAAAGCGGAGTAGAACCGCCTCCACAGAGTAAGCACTTCCGGCAATAGGGAACCCATCGGAGCAGCTGGGGGAAAAAAAACTGCCCCGCTTGATTTATGTTAGCGGATCTGACTCCAGAGAGGCTCTGGGACTCCCAGGGTCCTGTTTGATTCTAGGAAGAAGAAGAGCCGCATCCTTCATGGATCACTTTCACCCGACAAGAAGAAAACTAGGAGCCTCTTCTGTAGACAGAAAAGGCTCGGAGGAAAAACTCCCAGTCTCTTTCAATGGCGCTGGGTCTTCTCTTCACAAAGGAAGAGAGCCACCTGGACGACCCCCTGGACGTGGGTGGAGACGAGGCCAGCCCACATGGGTGGGAGAGGAACGTTGAGCCCCTCTCGGAAGCCTGGGTGGGCCACGGCTTGCAAGGAAGCGAGTTAAGTGGACAAACCCTCCGAAGGGAGTGGGAAAAAAATCCCACAGAAAGGGACTCTTCACCAAATCTTGGCTAAACTGAAGATGATCCGTGATCAAAACCCAGGCTTAAGATAAAAAAGACCCCGGCACATCATCCTGTCTGCCATCTAATTAACGTCTTTGCTTCAAAGGCAGCGAAGCCAAGCGTGCTCTAAAGAGGCAAGAGCCCGATTATCATCTTTTCTTTGATCAATCTTCTTCGGTGGGAGAAAGCGGACTCTCCTTCCCTTGGCAGCCTGGAGGGGGGGGGGTTAGCTCAGAATGAGATGCCCTTCCTGGGAAAGGTCTCCTCTTCACAATAGAGGGAGCCCCCTACCACGGCCCATCTTCCCCAGCAGCCCCTGGTCTGGGCTCCATCTTCCAGCCTATCCCAGCGGGAGGCAGGGGGCAACCTCTGGAGATGTTAGTTTGCCCCAGATGTGAACGGGGAAGATGCTCACCAAAGGCACCTGTGGGTCATTTTTGTCCCCCATTTCCTTTCCACGTGATACCTTCCTCTAACGGGATGCAGTTCTGGGCTGCGTTCCATTCTCAAATGATCAACATTGATCATTTACTTTCTTTCTTTTAAATAAATTTTATTCCTAAACACTTTCTTTTTGAAAAATAGTGCATTCTCAGGGCATATACCATTTACAAATGAAAAAGGCCAAAAAAAAAAAAGCGGTGTTACAACATTGACATACAAGCTAATAACAATAATAATGATGTAGTAACAATAGTAATAATATAACCAAAAAGCTTTTAAGCTGAGTTTCTTCTTACATTAAAATACTGTGATTATTTACCTTCTTATTTTCTTATTTTCTGTACTAACATTTATGATCTTACTTTTCTCTAATTTACTTTATCATTTACTTTACTTTCATTTACTTTCTATCTACTGTGTTTCCCTGAAAATAAGACCCTGTCTTATATATATATTTTTAAACCCAAAATAAGTACTAGGCCTTATTTTCGGGAAGGTCTTATTATTTTGGGGCACATGGAGCAAGACAGGGCTCCTCTTGCTGTCTTACCTGATTTCCAGCTCGTCTCCCTAATCCTAACCAGAGAAAATGGCGGGGACTGGCTGAGCATGCAGTTAAATATTTTCGGGGAGGGCTTATTTTTGGGAAAGGTCTTATTATCCAGGGAAGGTCTTATTTTTGAAGAAACACGGTACAAGGAAGAGAGCAAAGGGCCTTTTTAACGCTGCTATTATATTTAATTCACTTTTCTAGTAAAAAGAACTTCTTCCATTTGGGAAATACCGCTACTAGGGAAAACCCAAACCAACGAGTACTACCTACAAGACAATCCTACCCTTTCCTGCAAATAAATGGGGAAGAGAGTCCAAGGTGAGCTTTCAAACAAGGACCCTGGTCTCTGGACACGAAGAGGGTAAGGAAAGCTGTACTGATTTTTATTTTTTTAAAAATTTCCACACACTTTCCCATCAGCAGTTTCACTTAATCCACTCTAAGGAAAGTAGATTAATTGAAAAAAACAAATGTTGGCAATTACACTTATTCCTACCCAGCTAGTTTCTGTGCCCCGATGCCGATACACTTCTTAAAAATGCCGCGTTTCCCCAGGCTCAGCAATGGCTCGTAGCAAAAGGGATTGGCCTCCTGACCCACATCTCTCGCAGGAAAAGGACCGTGGCTGGAACAGCCTCTCTAATTCTCTTCCAGGTGGGAACGGACTCTCCCTGCAAGCGGGAACTCGCGAGAACTGGAGGATTCCCCCGTGCCCCAAGAGGACCCAGGGTTCAAGACGAAAGTGGGAAGGAATCCTTTCTCCCCCGGCTCTTCCTTTCCTGGGTAGCCTCCCACTGATCCTCCTCGAAAACTCAAACCTGGACTGACCCCCAAAGACCGTATCTTTTGCACAGCGGATTCCTATTCGAATCCAGTTCTGCAGCACACCCTGACACGAGAGGGAGGTTGTCTGAACCAGGCATCACTTTCCAAAGGTTGGAGGGCCGGAGAGCCGGATGAAAAGAGCGTTTCAAATGACTTCGTCCACTGACAAGGAGTCCAATTTTGAACGACTCTCCTTATCGTTGCTATCGTTTGCAAACGTTTACAGAAACGTATTTTCTGATTCGGAGTAGTTTTACGTGAAGGGAATCGTACAGGAGGGGGCCTATTACGGAACCTGCCAAGTGTCAAGATGCTCATTCTCTGCAGAAGGAAAGTGAGGCTCCTGTCACTCATCAGAGCATCACACACACACACACACACACACACACACACACCCCAAAAAGCTCTTGGCAAAAGCTGCTTGCGTGTTCTCCTTACCGTGCTGTACACAGCCGAGACGGTGGGAGTGAAGATCCGATCCTCCAGGGGCTGCTGTACAGGACCCCGGGGGATTCTGCAAAACAACAAGTTAAGGAAGAAACAGAAGGAAAAAACCCCCCCACAAAATTGTAAGAAAAGTATGGTTGTTTTTTTTTACAAACGATCTTTTTTCTTCTAATGAAGTCGGCCTCTTAATCGTGAGAAGCCGATGCCACGAATTGCTAACATTCACGCAGGAGCCAGAACAATGACTATTGCATAAAGCAACAGAGTCCCTGCGTATAAGTCGATGGGATCACGAGAAAGTCACAACAGACGGGAAGATGAAAACTAACATTTATTTGTGAAGTAACACAGCCGCAGCCTGACACGTTCTTGCCAAGGGCACAGAAGCGGAGCGTGCATTTCCTCACTGGTGTTTTTTTCACTAACTGTCCTTATGCGCTCCACACAGTTCTGGGAACTAGAATGAATGTAATAAGCCGACAAAACGTGCCATTTAAATCCGCTGCCCCAGATAAACTATTAAAAGTGCTGTCACAATCCAGAGGAGAGCCCTCTGAACTGCAGGTTAAGGGCAGCAGGAGGATCCTGTTCAAAGCCCTAGAAAAATACCCCCAGTTGCAGCTTCAGGAAAGAATCAATGACCAGATTGTAGGGAATTTTCTCTGCTGCTTGTTAAGATGCTGATCTCCTTTTTAAAAAGATGCCTGGGACTCACTAACCAGGGCTTCGGCTGCAGGCTTTTCCTACATTCTTGGGAATGACACAAGAGGCTACACAGCAACACAGAACACTTTGATCGGTCTCTGGGTAAGCAGCCGGTGAGGCAGACGAAAACACTACATGAGGGAGAGGCATTCCATCTTTTTCAAAAGCACCAAGGTTTTCTATCCAAATATCAAAAGTTGTTCCTTTCGGCTTATGGGCTTGGGAGAAGCCTCAAAGCTAAAAAGCACACTAGCAATAGCACTTAAGACTTATATACCGCTTTACAGTGCTTTTACAGCCCTCTCTAAGCGGTTTACAGAGTCAGCATATCGCCCCCAACAATCTGGGTCCTCATTTGACCGACCTCGGAAGGAC
The DNA here is from genome assembly GCA_012654045.1 of Ptyas mucosa. NCBI lineage: Eukaryota > Metazoa > Chordata > Lepidosauria > Squamata > Colubridae > Ptyas > Ptyas mucosa. The sequence continues at coordinate 394,774 of WNWU01000166.1, read as the reverse complement.
GGAAGGCGGAGTCAACCTTGAGCCTGGTGAGATTCAAATTGCTAAATTGCCGGCAGACGGCAGGCAGCAGAAGCAGCCTGCAGTACTGCACTCTAACCACTGCGCCACCGTGGCTCATAACAGACACCAAGTGGAAGACAAAAGTTCCCCCACAGCTACCAGTGACTGCTCTGCCTCAAAAGAAGAGATGGCCACGGATGCCACAAAATTAACACAACAACAAACCTTGTGGTATTATTCTCTTTCCCCGCACCTCCTCAAATTATGGAGATTAAAATTCCAGAACTCAGGTAGTTTTCAACTTACATCGGTTCGCTTAGTGACTGTCCGAAGTGACAACGGCATTGGGGAAAAAGTGACTTATGACCATTTTTTCACACTTATGGCTGCCGCAGCATTCCCGTGGTCAGGTGATTTACATTCGGATGCCTGACAACTGACGCACATTTATGACGGTCGCAGAGTCCCCGGGGGGTGGGGTGGGGTGTCACCTGATCCCCATTTGCAACCTTCTGACAAGCAAAGTCCATGGGGAAATCAGATGCGCTGGACCACCGTATGACTAATTTAACAACTGCTTGGCAAAGAAGTGTCGTAAAACGGGACAGACAAAACTCACTTAACGAATTTCTCACTTAGCAACATAAATGTGGGGCTCAACTGTGGTCGTTGAGGACCACCTCTACATAAAAGCTGATTAGTATCAACTTTTATGTAGAGTTGGTCCTCAATTTAACGACCGCAATTGAGCCCCACATTTATGTTGCTAAGTGAGAAATTCGTTAAGTGAGTTTTGTCTGTCCCGTTCCATGCAAATCAGGCCGGTCTACACACCTCCCTTCTGATGGCACCTCCACATGGCCAACTTGGATTAATAAACTAGGTTTCCAAGATCCGGAAGAGGAAGACTCGGAAGATTTGCATGGGCCATCAATTTTTTTCAGATTTTGCCAGGACTCGGCCCTTTTATCATTGTTCCCTGACAGCCTTCCCAAGAAGATTCAGCGCAGGGACAGCTGTTATTGACACAACTCAGGAGAGCAATGTCACAATTTGAGGCATGCAATACCACCCTGCAAGCAAAGAGAATCACACTTTTGTTCCTCCGATTTGTAGCCCTGAAAGAAAAACCCCGCAGGTTTTCGATGGGCATTAACTTCAGGCGTTCCACATTTGAAATGTAAACACAGATAGGAAGTGGGGGAGGAAGGAAGGAGAAGACAGCATATGCTTTGGCAAACTCACCGAACGCACATTGCCTCGCGGAGAAATTTGGATGTACGCGTCGAAAAACCCACTTCCTGTCGAACCCGGAATCTCAGCCTCAGCTCGTAAGCTTTCCCCGATCAATGTGAGGTTTGTTTCCCTCAAACAATGCCAAGAGACGTCCAGCTGATTTAGAAAACCCCATTCTGAGCCGCAAGCTCTCGACTAAACTGCAGTTCCGACTTCTGAACGGAAACCTGAGCTAACAAACAGGCATACGTCTTAAAAATAAAAAGCCCATCATGTGACATGTCACAGCACTGAAAAGAGGCCGGTGACACAGCAAAACACGTGTGTTCTGCATTTTGAAACGCAGACATATGATACCAATACGTAAGGTTCGTGAGCTCGGGGGGGGGGGGGGGGCCTGAGGTAAACAAAAATGACTTTTCTCTCTTTCTCTCTCTTTTTTTTTTACATTCTTCCTGTCCTCAGCTTGCGACCACAATTGAGCCCAACATTCTTGTTACTAAGTGAGACCTTTTGCCGAGCTGAGTTTGTCCCCACTTTTCTTGCCGTGTTTGTGAAGTGAATCGCGGCACTTATTAAAACGAATAACCCGGCTGTGTGGTGAAAACTGGCTCCCCCCCACACACACACACAGACTTGGCTTGTCAAGGAAGTTGCAAAAGGGGATTGCATGATCCGCAACCGTCATAAATGTGAGTCAGCTGTCAAGCATCCGAATGCAAATCACGTGACGGTGGGGGATGCTTCAAAGGTCGCGAGTGTGAACAACGGTCGTTAAGGTCACCTTTTTTCAGTGCCGTTGTCACTTCAAACGGTCACTAAGCGAACATGTTGTAAGTCGAGGACTACCTGTGTTCCCTGAACGTCACCTCCTGGAGAAACCATCCTGCCATTCGTTATGCAGCTTCCTCATCCATCACTTAAGAGCAACATCTAGCCGACAAAGTCCTTCCCGGGGATATTAATTTACTTCCACCAAGGAGACGGTCAAAATTGGGAGGAAGGGTCAGGATAGCATGTGCTGTCATCTCTGACAGCACATTTGTCCCTTGGCCTGATTAAAAAAAGAAAATAGAAATGAAGTTTAACTCTCAGGTTCCGTGTCTAAAAACCAGAGGGAGCTGAATTGTTTTTAGCTAATTACATTGTATGAGTGAATTTAATAAAGAGCTGTGAGGGAATAAAGGAAGCAGCTCTCTAAAGTTAAAAAAAGGGAAGAAAAGGAAGGAAGGAAGGAAGGAAGGAGAGAGAGGGAGAAAGAAAGAAAGACAGAGGGAGGGAGGGAGGAAGGAATGAGAGAGAGAGAGAGAGAGAGAGAGAGAGAGAGAGAGAGAAAGAAAGAAAGAAAGAAAGAAAGAAAGAAAGAAAGAAAGAAAGAAAGAAAGAAAGAGGGGGGGGGAAGGAAGGAAGGAAGGAAGGAAGGAAGGAAGGAAGGAAGGAAGGAAGACACCAGACTAAGAATGCTGTTGATAGCATTCGAGTGATTTAGTTCCACCGAACAACACCCAGGTAAGTCCCCGACTTACAACACTTTGCTTAGCGACCGTTCAAAGTTACAACGGCACTGAAAAAAAAAAGTGACTTAGCATCATTTTTCACGGAAGCCTCCCGATGGGCCACACAATCAAGATTCAGTTGCTGGGCAACTGACTCGTATTTACGACGGTCGCCGTTCCCTTTCGGCGACCTTCTAACCAGCCAAGTCAAACAGGGAAGCCAGATTCGCTTAACATCCCGTGCGACTAACTTAACGACTGTAGCGGTTCACTTAGCAACGGTGGCAAGAAAGGTCGTAAAATCAGGCAAAATTCACTTCACGAACGTTTCACTCGGCAACAAAAATCGGGGGCTCAATCGCGGTTATAAGTCGAGGATTGCCGGTAACTTTTTTTTTTTAAAAAAAGAGGAAAAACTGTTCACCCCTGAGCAAGCAGGGAGCTCTGCTCAGCCCTTGGTCCACGCTATGCTTACAGTCCAAGTGGCCCACAGACTTTGATGCTTTAGTGGCAGGTGGGCATCCGTGGACACAGCAGGCCGGAAGCCTGCCTGGCAGAGGAGCCCATCATCTCTGGCTTTGCTTTAAGGCTCCGTTTCTGACAGCCAGAAGAAACAGTTTTGAAGGTGCCAGGATGTGGGCCACGATCTCAAGAACTGTCACCTTAGGAATGTCTCTGTCTCTCGGTCCTGCTCAGCCTCAGGCAAGGCAGGGGCGGGCGGACCCATTTCAAAGAAAGAGAAGTACCGGTTCGCTCACGGCTGAAAGCCGGAGCAAACGGTTCGCCTGAACCGGTCTGAACCGGTCGAATCCCACCACTGGCTTTGCCTCTTTGGACAGCGCTAAAATATCCGGCCAGACAGAGTCGCATTCAGATTTGCTTATTGATGAGGCACCCTGTCATTGATTTATTGCTTTAAGGACTGTTGACTTTCCGGGTAATCGTTCATTGGCGTTTCGAAGCGTTCTTTTGTCAAATGTCCAGGAAAAAGGGTGGGACAGTAAAGAGAACAGTAAATGATAGGGATTCAACAGATGGACGAGGCCATCAGATTTACTCTCGCACCGTCTTGCACGCTTCTTGAGCACACTAGAAGCCCGTCACTCGGAAAACAAGGGAGAATTTAAAAAGGTAAGCTGCTCGCATCGATAACACAGTGCAAATATTCCATGGGAAATTAACCTCGCCGCAGCCCAATCCAGGATCGTCCCAAGGCCGGCAGTGGACCGCTTCCATCCGAATACCGTTCCAGGACAGCTACGCCAAGAGGTGACCCGCCAAAACGACCTGCCTCCTTCCATTCAGAGGGAAACAGCCTCTACACTAACGTGAGCTCCAGGAGGAGCAGCTCGGTCGATATCCAGCATCTTCGAAATGTACTGGAATACAGCTCCCGTCACCCCCAACCAGTGGTGGTATTCAGCCGGGTTCTATCCAGTTTGAGCGAACCGGTAGCAGCGGCGGCGGAAGGCTCTGCCCACTCGCCCGGACGTCATCACGTCCCGTTTCTGACGCTCTGGGCATCGTGCTCAAATTTGCAAACTGGTAGTAGCGAAGGTAAGTGAATACCACCATGGAGCAAGCTTAATTGCAAAAGATAGAGGAGGCCACTGGAGCCACCGAACAGCCCCTGATGGGAGGCTGGCCGGCAGACCTTTTCCAAACGGTCACTTGAAGCCAGGGCCTTTCCACTCTTCCCTGATGAGATCGGGGCAGAACTTCCCCTTCCAGCCAGGGAACGTTGCTTCCCAAGAGCCCTTCGGACTGCCTGAGGAGGAACAATTGGACTAGGAACCGGGAAGAGAAGCTGGGAGCATTAACAAAAGCCTGAGGTCTGAAAGAGCCCTTTGTTTCTCCGGCCACTGCCAGTCTTCTGAATGGCGGAGCAGAGCCAAAAGGAACCGAGGGGGGAGGAAAGGACCAACTGGTGGCTCTTTAGGGGATGTCTCCTTGGCTGCCAAGCGGCGAGGCAGGAAAAGACCTCTGCAGGAGCCACACACTGCCCACCCCAGAGCCAGAAACACAGCCATTGTCTATCTGCAAGCTTGGCTGAAAGGAACGTGCCCAGCTCGGGTACCACCGGGAAATGCGAGGAAGGCAGCGTATCTCAGCCACGACGTGCCAGATATGGCAAGCGGCTGGCCAGAAACCCAACCCCACTCTGGCTAATGAATCTTTCTTTTACACCTTGGACCAGTTTTACTCCGGCTTTTTTTCTGACTGATAATTAAGACTCGGCCTGAGCCATCGGTGCCCTTTGAATGAACAGTCAGCGTCATTCAACCGTCCTGCTTACACCGACCACGGGAGACTAAACAGCCAGCAAATGTCCTTTCATCCGTTTGCAACTCTTCTTTGTGTCACAAAGGAATTATTCAAGGAAAATGCAAAAGGTCTCTCGCAGAAGCCCCCATTCTCAGACTATCAATATTTATGCCCCCGGGGAACCCTTTCAAAACTAGCTTCCTGCAATCGTATTAGTGCACTTAAAATTCTCTAGTCAGTGAAAAGCGATTTCACAGAATGTCACTCACTATAAGGAACGGCCAAAAAAACCCCAAAACCACCACCCCCCTACTGTAAATAAATATACGTGTTGGATTGTAATTCCTGAAAATCTAATTTGATCATCAGCAGGAGATTTGCAAGAGGTTTTAATTTCTGGTCCGGTTCTTAAAACCATTGAAAATAAAGCCCAGGTAGTCATTAGATGGTTTGACATCAAGAAATAAATGTTAACAAAAGCTAATTCTGCAAAATTTAAGTCGGAAATTTTAAAAAACCAAGAACATTAGTCGAAGAGGAGCATAACCTGAGAATTTAAAAAGAGCAATATTTTTTTTCTCCCCTAACTGGGCAAAGCCCAGAAACTTTATAAAAATGCAGCAACACAGCGCAGCAGCTCCAAAGTGTTAGTGCAAACAGGTAAAAGAACTGTCTCAGGAAACACCGGCTTGGAATTAAAAGAAGCTGCTTCTCACTTACAACCGAAGGAGGAAGATATTAAACATACCACACCTATCAATGGAAAACTGTCTCTGTTGTGGATATGTTGCTATGCAAACACTGGCTACAGCCAGGTGGTTCAGGACTCCTGCAAAATTTCGCAGAGCAAAAATTTCACTGTTAAAAAGTGGAGTGAAACGCTCCATTCAGTCTACAATACTCTGGAAGAGGCTCCTCTTGGTGAGGTTAAGATGAAGGTGGTTATTGCATGCAGCAGGACTCTAACCGGAATGTAGCTGGATTGTCACGAAAAGTCCCTTTGAACAATGTGCTGGCTGATGTGCAATGAGAGGATTCTTCCATCCAGCACCTCTACTTCACTTTCGCAGAAAAGGAAGCCAGAACCAGTCTACCAACCTAAAGCCATCCATGCAACTAAATCAGCCGAGGAACCAGTTTCCTCCTACTTCATTAAACCGCACAAAGTTATCACAAAGAACTTCTTAATAATAATATGCTTCCTCAACCACTGTCCAAAAAGATCCACGAAAGAATTAAAAACATGGCGTTTTGCTTCTGGGGGGGAAAAAAACAACAACAATATTTACTTTAGCTATCATTGGTCTGTGTGTGTGTGGCAATGAACTCAAACTTTCCAGCAAAACCACCAGCAATACAGGCAAGTCCTCGACTTAACAACACTTCATTTAGTGACTGTTCAAAGTTAACTCACATTAATTGCAAAAGGACCCCACGATTAAGAGAAGCCAGCATAAAGTTCCATATGATTGGCCCCACAATCCAGGGAGCCCTAGCATGAACCCCGAGAAACTGAAGCCTTTTCATTCATTTCACTCAACTGATCAGGCTGCATATTTAATGATTAATTCAGGAAGGAAGGAAGGAAGGAAGGAAGGAAGGAAGGAAGGAAGGAAGGAAGGAAGGAAAGGAAGGAAGGAAGGAGGGAGGGAGGGAAGGAAGAAAAAGGAAAGGAGAATGAAGGAAGGGAGAGATATTATGGATGAAGGGATGGAGAGGGAGGAAGGAGAGGGAAGGGAGGAAAGGAAAGAAAGGAAGGGAAGGAAGGAGGGAGGGAGAGAGGGAGGGAGGGAAGAAAAAGGAAAGGAGAATGAAGGAAGGGAGGTAGGGAATGAAGGAAGGAAGGAAGGGATATTATGGATGAATGGATGGAGAGGGAGGAAGGAGAGGGAAGGAAGGAAGGAAGGAAGGAAGGAAGGAAGGAAGGAAGGAAGGAAGGAAGGAAACATCAAATGTCGAACTGTTCAGTTGTAGGCCAAACTGGAAACTCTCAAAAATTCCTCAAGCAAGAATTGTTTATTTATTTAACAAAACGTGAAATGGTTTATTAGGAAACTTGATCCCAAGTGAGTTACAACGAAAGGTATAAAATAGCTAAACAAAATCCCAACAGTCCTCGGTAAGGAGTAAAAGAGTGTTTTGCAATATGGACTTTCTGGGAAAGGCCGTTACACAGATGCCAGCTAAAGCATCTGCCCTTAAACAGCACTAAGGCCTGGTGCTGGTTGCCCAATCTCAGACCTCCTTGGAGCAAGGCGTCAGCAACTCATCTGGGGCCAAACTGTTTTCAACTACATAGATAAATAACACTAATACTCGTATCGGGAACAGAAAGGAACCATCAACTAATGTGGCTGGCTCAGTTCTCTGCAAGGGGAGCTGGTCTCTCTTTCACACAACCATCCTTGTTGCTGCGTCCTGGAAGGACTTTACCCAAAAGGATCTCAAGGGTAGTTGACAGGTACGGAGAAGCCTCCGTTCTCCTTTTATTCCTGGGTGAAAAAGTCATCCATCCATCCAGGCAGCCAGCAAGCAAGTAAGTTTCCTTCCTAGGACCAGGTCAAAGGATAGCAGCTCCAGCATACGACTCATTCATCATAAAAGGGTTATTAAGCCATGATCCCTGTATTAAGGTGGCATGAAAATGAACCCGTAACTTGCATAACTCGATAAAGACGGACGGACGGACGGACGGAGGCAGTCCAGCCCCACCATTTGCATCCGTCACTAAAAAACACACTACTGTCCTAAAGGAGCCTGAGTGGCGTAGGAGGCTAATGCCTCCTACTAAGGCAGCATTTAACATCCAGCTGCCTGCAATTATTGCAGGTTCGAATCTCACCAAGGCTCAAGGTTGACTCAGCCTTCCATCCTTTCTAAGGTAGGTAAATTGAGGACCCAGTTTGTGGGGGCAATAAGCTGACTTTGTATAAAAATATACAAAAGTATGAAGGCTATTGCTTAACGCATTGTAAGCCGCCCTGAGTCTCCGGAGAAGGGCGGCATATAAATAAATAAAATAAAAAAACGAAGCAACTGTGCAATCTCTCAGCACGTTATTTCTTTATACAGAAATGTCTCCAACTTGATACAACTGACTGTCCAACTCACACCTGCGTAATCAGAGGTCTTCTGGACTTGGGGCTGCCTCTAAATCCCAAGAGGATCCGAATCGGCCATTCTCCAAAACTGCGTGTTTTATCCTTGCTGATGTCAGCAATCAACAAGGCAGCCACCGGCATTACAAGCAGCCCTTCAGCCTCCCTGGAAGGACGCACCCAAAACAGCTTTCAGAGTTCACCTGTCTTCACACAGCTTCATATCGCTCCCGCGGTAGCTCACATTCTCTCCTTCTGGGAAGGAGCTCGGCTCAGCTCTTGGCTGCGTTCGTTTCTCGTTCAGTTTTTCTTTGCTTTCGCATCCTGGCTGTCCGTCCCCGCATTTCTCCCCGCTGTTGTTATACATTTTCATTCAAAAAAAAAAAAAAAAAAGCCAGATCAGCTGTACCCACCATCATTGCAGTGGAGAGAAACATCCTCAGAAGCTTCTGAAGGACGGCTCTGCTGCAGTTCGTAGAAGGAGTGGCCTGAGCCTGCAACGTATTACATTCCCAATATTATTAAACAACACCAGAAAGCGGAAAGCCTCTGAATTTCAAACCAACTTCACACAGCTTCCTGAAAACACAAGAAACGAAACCTGCAACCGGGGCGGCTGGGTAGGCCGCGACACTCTGCTAAACACTGGCCACTGGGTGCCAGGCAGCACATGACTGGGAGAGGACATCTTTTTTGGCCTTCCGGCTAACCAAAAAGGAAAGCGTCTCCTAATGTGTGCCACAGCAAAACCACACTGGGGAAAACTTACCCACCCTCCATTTCCCTGCCGCCTCCACCCTGCCGCTTCCTGTCCTTCTTCCTGTCTTCCCTTGGCCACAGAAAGCACCTGGAAAGCAAAAATGGAGAGGGGACTAGAGAAAGGCATTTTTGCAGGGTCACTCAAGTACTCTGCTCCAGCAGCTCTGGAAGAGGGAGATCAATCTCCTGTCTCAACTGAATACAACTGTCTCTCTCTCTCTCTTTCTCTCAATGGCTACAGGGAATCAACTCAGCGACACCCCACCCCCAGCCCTCGCCCAATAGATCCCCGCTGCTAACTGGGTTTAGCTCTTCACCCAACGTATTACCTGCCTGAAATCAGTGAAGCCTGTCGTGCAGAGAGAACCTTGGCAAATTAATCAATCAGAGAATTTGATGGAAATTGATAAGTGGAATTCAGGAATGGGGCACGTTCAATCAATTGTCACAATGCTGGTCTCCACACTAAGGGGTTATATTATACCCTTAGCTGGTCCTTGCCTTGACGGAAGAGTAAACTTGACCAGTCCAGAGTTTTCACTGTGGACAGGAAGGAAGTCTCAACTGCATTCACTGCAGCGCAAAGCAGCAGCGCCTTTAATACAGGTTGGTGCTGCAAAGTTGAAACTCTCCTTGTTTTTTCTTCTCTGTTGACCATTGGCATCTTTACCAGATTCACCCCCCATATCCAAAGGCAAATGTAGAAACAGATTTTAGTTCACAATGCTGTGCTCATGTTTTTAGCAGCAATTCCGGGCTTCTTGTTCTTAACTAACCTAAGGAAGATTTTTTTTTTTTATAACAAGTGAGAGACATCACTGTACTTCTACAAACCCAGTTACTCCTTCTGATGACATATGCAAGAAAAGCGCAACGGAACTACAAAACCTATGTGAAGCAAGGGTAAAAGTCAAAAGGCCTCTGGAAGCACCTTTTCCGACAACTCTTAAGCTGCCCAGAGTCATTTGCTGAGATGATATATATGGTTTCTATAGCTGCCCATCTCATACACACACACAGAGAGAGACAAATGAGTGAATGAATGAATGAAATTAAGTAAATAAATATAATGTGAGACACCCAGAGTCAATTGCTGAGATGGGCAGCTATAGAAATCAATCAATCAAACAAGCAAACAAATATAAAATGTGTTTTATTAATAGGGAAAGGTTGTCAGTGGTGGTTCATTTGATGGGAGCCTAGGGTAGCTAGACTGATGAAGAATTTAAATTGGGGAGAGATAGAAAAGGAGGGGGAGACAGATGGGTTATGCAGATTATTCATGAGACAGGACCTTATCAATTACAAGTACCTTCATCTGATGATGCTCACAGAAGCTTATGACTTTTGGTAAAATACATTAGTCAGAAAAGGTACTATTGAACTCCTGATTTTTGCCGTCACATATTAACACGCGTGTGAGTATTTGCCTTCTTTCCAAGCCATACTTACTACACATTCACTGATGCTGGAAAGCATACATTTAATCCTTATTACAAAAATACACAATACGGTGAAGTCACTTTCTACTCCCAGACCAAAAATCCCAGAAGCCAACTAAGTCCTGGATCATAAAAGTATTTCCTTCCAGCTTTAAAATGCATTTTCATAAAATCCAAGAGAGATAAACAGAGAAACTCCAGCAAAAAAAAATAAATAAATTCCACAGGCCTATGCGCCCACTGTCATTCATTGCAAGGTACCCCTAAACTAATTTTATTTATGGCAGCCATGCTTAAAATGGGTGCCAACCTTACACAGTCCTTTTGTAGAAAAAAAAGATTCTGGGGAAATGAAAAGATACAAGTTCAATCTGTACTAAGCCAAAGACCGAGCTGTTCGGTGAATAAAAACCAAGGGAGGATGAAGCGTATATTGTCCTCAGTTGAATTTCCTCCAAGCAGGAAAACAAATCTGGAGACTTTAAGAGAGCCTGTCATGCCTACCTTACTCAGAAGTAGAAAAGCCACAAAAAGGCCTAAAAAGAAATGTTGCATTCAAGGATCTCAGCGCTATTACAGTGGGCCATACAACCGAGAGAAAATTCTACAGTAACCTGGCTGACAAAGCAAAAACAAACAAACAAACAAACAAACCAGCACTTCTGGCAATCATCCTCAGGCACCAATCTTAAATTCACAGAACATTCCCAAAATTAAAACACAATCCTTTCCCTCCCCTCCCCACACTTTCCACATACAACAGACCACGATGGACTGACCGCATTACAAACATTCCCAATTCCATACCTTCCTTTCTCACACACCTTCATAAGAGATCCTAATCTCATAAACCCCAGCCAAGCAGCCAATGCACCATCTATCTATATCTATCTATCTATCTATCTATCTATCTATCTATCTATCTGTATATTTGTATATATTTTCCTAAGGGTGACCATTTTGGAAGACGCTTTTCAGATACCCCCGTCGCCACAACCACCACCTCACCAGAAACGACCCTCTCCCCTTAAGGAGTGCTGGAGACCTATTTCAGATTATTTATGTGAGATTTGGCTATTTCCCGCTCGCGTGTCATAGCAATCAAGTATTAAACGTAACGTCCCCATCAAAGACATTGAATTAGGTCTAAGGTGTCAAAAGCACGCCTGTCTTATTCAGAAAATAAGGAGGACCTGCCGGCAAGAGGTTCCTATCCCGCAAATAGAAAAGTTGGACTATCTTGTCACCAGATGTCAGATTCAAATCTCAAAGAGATCTTTTGGTAAAGACAATACCGGTCAGAACAAGGCAGGGTCATCTTCAGGGTTAGCTGGAACAGAGCATCATCCTTATACACAAATCGGATTTATTTCCCACCATCACCGGCACCACTTCCGGTTGTGAATCCAGCATGATTCCCCCCCCCTCCCCACCATCACCCGTCACCGCATCCCCGCAGATCCTCCAGGTACCAAATCCAGGGTGGGGATACGCCGCCCCTCCAAACATCCTTTTTTCCTCGGACAAGGCACTAAAAAAGCCTCTCTCTTTCTTTCTTTCTTTTCTCTCTCTCTCTCTCTCTCCACTTCCGAGAATTGCAGGCAGGCAGCTTTCCTTTCCGTTCCTCCCCCTCCGCACCCTTTTCAAAGCGAAAGAGAAAGCGGGCGGGGTGTGTGGGAAAAGGTCGGTTCCAGGAAAAAGAAAGGGAAAGGCAGAAAGAGCCCCGCGTAAAATCACACCCTTCTGGCTGGCCGGGGGTCCCTTCGCCCATTCCTGGGAGGAGGAAGAAGAAGGCAAAGTTTCGATTCCGCTGGAAAGGGACCTCGGGAGGTCTTCTAGTCCAGCCCCCCCCCCACCTCTCCACCCAGGCAGTCTGCACGGGCCGGCTTCCCGGCACCGGCCGGCTGGCTTTGCACGGCCTTCCTCTCCGGGAAGGAGACTGCTGGCTCCCACCGGAGGCCTTTTTCTTTCCCTTTCCTTCTTTCCCTTCCTTCCTTCCTTCCTTCCCTTCGATCTTCCTTCTCCTACAGTCTTTTTTTTCTTTCTTTCCTTCCTTCCTTCCCTTCCCTCTGATCTTCCTTCACCTCCATTCAGTCTTTTTTTCCTTTCCTTCCCTTCCTCCCTTCCCTTCCTTCCTTCCCTTCGATCTTCCTTCCCCTACATTCAGTCTTTTCCTTTCCTTCCTTCTCTCCTTTCCTTCCTTCCTTCCTTCCCTTCCCTTCGATCTCCCTTCTCCTCCATTCCCTCGTTTTTCCTTTCCTTCCTTCCTTCCTTTCCTTCTCCTCCATTCCCTCATTTTTTCTTTCCTTCCTTCCCTTCTCCATTCCCTCGTTTTTCCTTTCCTTCCTTCCTTCCCTTCTCCTCC
>WNWU01000166.1:352868-362964 GCA_012654045.1 Ptyas mucosa | reverse complement strand
TAAAGTAAAGTAAAGTAAAGTAAAGTAAAGTAAAGTAAAGTAAAGTAAAGTAAACTAAACTAAATTAAACTAAACTAAACTAAACTAAACTAAACTAAACTAAATCAAACTAAATCTCCCTTTCTGAGGGGGATGGGGGGGGGACAGCAGCCCAGAGCAGAGACTGCCAAGGAAGGCCACAGAAGACCCTTAAACCTTCTGCTGGGAAGGCTGATATCCCGGCTTCAGTAGGGTGCATCGGACGGTGCTGCGGTGATGGCCGAGGCTGCCCATCTCCCTACCGCTGGCCGCAGATTTTTTTTTATTTTTTTTTTTTTGGTCTTGGCTGCCCAGCTTTTCGCCTTCCGAGCTGCCCGGAAGCCTCTGAGATCACAGAGTGGGTGTGACCGTTCAAATCAATTAAAAGAGAGAAACGGCATTCCCAGAATAAGTGGCAAAAAGGGCCCTCTAGGCAGAACGGGGAAGGCTGCTGCCTTTTGGGCTTGACCTCAGGAAGGGCCACGGCATTCCCCAGCAGCATTGGCAGTGGCCTCCTCCTCCTCCTCCTCTATGGCAGGGGAGCCAGAGGACAGGTTTCCCCGCAGGCAGCCCCCCCCCTTTTCTGGTGCAGGGAGGGAGGGCAGGAGGGTGGGTGGGAGGGCTACAGTCCACTCCTGCTCTGCCTTGGCCAGAGCTCCTCAGTCAAAGGAGGAGGAAGGGAGAGGGCCAGGGAGCTGGGAGGGGAAGGGAAGAAGCCGGACAGCAGGGAAAAAGAAAGTTTGGGAAGGCTCAGAGATTCCCCGAGCGGCCCCCAGAGCAGAGGCGAACGAGGAGTTTCCGCCTCGGCTGCTGGTTCGGGGCTGCGGAGACTTTTCCGCAGAGGAATTCTGACTCTGTTTTGCTCCCCCAAAAAACGGCTTGCGGTGCCATGTTTGACAGGGTGGGAAAGCAAGGAGCGAACGAACAGGAAATGCCCTGGGCAAACGAGGGGACCTCTTGAGCTGACCCTTTTTTTTAGTGTGTGCCCCCCCCCCCCCGCGCAAGAGACAGGGGTCAGTCCAGGGCCGGGCGGCGGCCGGGTCTGGGCAGGCAAAGATTCGGGAGTGGGAATTCCAAAGACCAGCAAGGCCACGGCCGTTTTTGGGCCCAGGAGGCTGCAGAGAGGCCTATTTTCTGCAGCCTCCTGGGTTGTGTAAAACGGGGGGCGTTGGGGGTGGGGGGCGGGTCACGCGCACATGCGTGTGGGAAACGTGGACGGGGGGCTGCACACGCATGTGCGGGGGGGTGTGAGGGAGTCGTGCGCACATGCATGGGGCGGACACGCATTGCATTACGGGTGCCAGCACACACATGCACTGTTGCGTGCACACTTTTCGCACACGAAGAGAAAAAAGTTAGCCATCACTGCTCTAAAGGAAGCAGACGGAGGGGGGGGCTCATCTCCTGCCCTTCGCCTTAGGGCTCTGACACGCCAGGGTGCCCCCCTCCTGGGCATCAACAGAAGCGAGCAAGCCCAAGAGAGAGCGGGCATCATTTCCCACCTCCCGCTTTCTGCTGATGGCTAATCTTTTTCTCTTCGTGTGCCAAAAGCACACGCGCGGCAGTGTGCACGCATGCTGGCACCCATAATGCAATGCGTGTGCATGCGATCCCCGATCCCCTGTGCATGCAGAGCATCCCCCGTGCATCCCGAAAATCAGCTGGCCAGCGGGAGATGTGTGCATGCATGCATGCACAGTAGAGCTAAGCTGGGCGATGGCACGCATGCCCACAGACATTGGTTCGGCATGCCGGTGCTAGGGGAATCCCACCCTCCCGTCATGGCTCCCGAGATGTGGCGGGAAAACCGGGCAGCTTGGCCAGGGGAACAAGGGCAGAGTCGAGCCGGTCCTTCCCATGAGTCTCTCAGCAGCCCTACAGTGGATTAGACAAAGCTGTGGGGGGATTTCAGGGGTCTTTAAGGAGGTGGGGCTGAGTCCCAGGCAACCCTCTGCCGAGGTAGGGGTAGGGCTACCCTCAAGGGTGAAATGTTTCCGGATCGGACCGGATTGCCCGGATCGGATCGGATCGCCCGATCCGGTAGCGATGTTGGTCATTGGTTTGGCGATCCAGTTTGGCTGCCCGGGTGTCATTACTTTCTGGTTTTAATCAGGATATAATATGGGGTTTTTTTTTAACCTTTTGCGCATGCTTTGCTCGTGCGCCCTTCTGAACCGGTCAGGAAGGTAAGCAGATTTTACCCCTGGCTACCCTCCCTCCCTACCGTGCCTGTTCTCACCTGGACCCCATTGGGGTAGATCTCTCCTTCCAGAGAGTCCACCAGCTCCTCTTCGTCCAGGGTGGCCCGCTTGTAGGTGGACATCTGAAAAGCAAAGGGCAGAAAGAGGCTCTTCAGCACATCTGTGCCCCACACCTGGCTCTCGTGCCCCACCTGGCCCCACATTGCGCACCTGGAGAGGCCTACTCAGACCACAAAGCAGCCAAGCCCTCCCGTAAAGGTGGCGGTGGGGTCCCAGTGTGCAATTCTCTCCTAGCCTCAGTGTCCGTCCGTCCGTGTGTTCCCCCCCCCCCACCGCCCCACGCTCGCTCCCTTCGCCCCATACAGCTCAGACCTCTCTCCTCCTGCTGCTGGCGTGAATGGGATGGCCTTTGGGCAAGGAAGGGCCGGCAAGAGTGCTCCAAAACAGGAAGCCCATCCAGGCAAGGCGGATACCCGGGGGTTTGTAAAGCCGCATTCCTTTCGGAGAGGCGCTTCCTGGAAAGCCAGCCCCACGACGGCCTGCCCCTCCCCTGCCTACCCTCCTTTCCCTGCCCGCCCACCGGAGATGCCCGTTGTCTGGAGATGGGAGGCCCTGCCTTGCCTCTCGGCGCCAAGCCGGCGGGCACGTAGCTGCCCAGATTCTGCCGTGGCCCCCCCCCCCCCCCCCGCCCAGCACTGCCCCACTGCACCTTTCCAGCCCCACAGCTCTGGTTAGGCTCAGAATTTGCCCAAAGGGACAACATAAAAGTGCAGCTACTTCACTGACCCAATATCGTTTTCTCCCTGGGGTCCAAGGGATGTGGCTGAGCACCCCTACGGAAGGTTTCCCCCACGCTCCCCCTTCCATCTCCCTGGCTCCTGGCACAGCGTCTGGCGGGCTTATCTGTCCCATTCGGCTTCCTGTTCCAGTGCCGGTGGCGCCTGGGCTGATACAAGGCTCCAAGGCCGGAGCTCGTGAGACTCCGTGGCTTCTCTCCTTGGACCCTCAGCCCAGCCCCAAGCGCCAGCCCAGACCCTCTCCAGACACGTGTTCTGGGGAGGTGCCACGCAAGGGGCCCCGGCGTCATCAATAGCAATTCCAGAAGCCCCAAGGTGAGACTTTCTGAAGCAAGACCAAGACAGGAGGGAAGTTTGGCAAAGCCTCCTTGCTCTGGGGCAGTGTATCTCTCAGGTGGCCCATCTCAGAGGGAACCTGGAAGGGACCAAACCAGGCCGTTTCCCTGAAGGCAGAACAAGACCGCGATTTGCTCATTCATTCATTCATTTATTTATTTATTAGTTCAATTTACATGCCGCCCTCCTCCGAAGACACAGGGCGGCTTACAATGCACTTACAGCAATAGCCTTCATTCTTTTGTATATACCTGCTTAGTAGGGCGTTTGCCCCCCCCTCAAAAATAAACAGTGTTTCTACAAACTCAGCTTATTGCCCCCACAATCCGGGTCCTCAATTTACCTACCTCGGGAAGGATGGAAGGCTGAGTGAGTCAACCTTGAGCCTGGCGAGATTCGAACTCGCACCAATTGCAGGCAGCTGGCAGCTAAGTGCTACATAACAGCACTTAGTCCGCTGCACCACCAAGGCTCTTATTAACTCTTATTAACTAAGTCCCAGCCGGCCTGGGGAATCGCAGGCTGTAATTCTCTCAGGGGAAGGAAAGGCTGGCTAGAGACAGATCTTCAGGCTGAAGCTTCCTTCTCACGAGATCAGCTGGAAGCCCTGAGGGGGTCTCTCCTCAGCCTCCCCCCCCCCCCCCCCCCAGCAGCCTCCTCGCACTGCCGCACACCAGGAGCTTCCCGGCATCAGTGTGTGTCCTGCTTGGCTCTGCCCAGTTACAAAACAGCCCCCCCTCCCTGCTTGCCGACTCTTCTCAAGAAGAGCCCACAAAAAGCTTGTTTACCGAAAAGCCTTCACAATCCCTGCCCTACCACTTCCGGCTGGGCAGGCAGGCTGGCTGGCTGGCTGGCTGGCTTCGCAGCGGCAGCCTCTTCCTCCGTCCCAGCATTTCTTGCAAAGCTTTTCTCTCCCCACCCCACCGCAATCTCTACCTGAGAAGCTTCCGGGGTGGAAGGATGTGGGTGCTAAGCTTGGGTCAGCCAACCGGCAAATTCACCCTGACAGAATCAAGGCGGAAGGAGAAATCTGGTCCCGTCCCACGTTCATTCGTTCGGAGAGAAGGGAAGCCGAGCGAAGGGGGTGAGGGGTGGGTGGGTGGATATCAAGAGAATAGCCTTGGCCGAGGGAGATGCTCGCCCCCTGGCCATAGACTTCCAGGGATGGCCAAGCAAGACTCCCTTCAATTCAAAGGAGGGGTGGGGCGTGCTTTGTGCTGGAGGAAGAGGAGGAGGGGATGCCTCTTTGCCCCTTGACCTTATTTGGGGAAGACAACACACGCACACTCGTTGCTGGTTGTCGCACCGCCAGCCAGCCGGTGGATCTTCTTACAGGGTAAACAAGCAAGGAATGTTGTCCGGCTCAGAAGAGCAGCTGATGCACCTGACTGCAGCCCAAGCAACGTCAAGGAAGGGCCCACCATGGAGTAGCCGGCCTTCCCATCACACACACACACACAGGGAGAGAGAGAGAGAATACAGAATAACAGAGTTGGAAGGGATCTTGCAAACCATCTAGTCCAGGGGTCTCCAACCTTGGCAACTTTAAACCTGGAGGACTTCAACTCCCAGAATCCCCCAGCCCACCAGGCTTAAAGTTGCCACGGTTGGAGACCCCTGATCTAGTCCAAACCCCCTGCTCAAGAAGGAGACCCTGTACCAATTATAACACACACACACACACACACACACACGCAAATAAATTCCCCTGGAATTAATTGCAAATGGACCATCAGGGAAAATACGTGCCGTCCCAATTTTCCTTCTGTACAGCTGACCCCCCTTCTGGACACGCAGGGTTATCCCGGCCCGCCCCCCCCCCGAACGCGGCTCACCGCAACCGCTGGTGTGGCTGGGGGGGTTCCCCCCCCCCCCCACACACACACACAAAGCGTCTTCCTTCGGCCGAAGACCAGGCGCACGTGCTGGAATTTATGTAACCCGTACCGCCCACCCCGTCCGACAACGGGAGCCTATAAAGGGAGAGCGAGTCACAGGCCAGCCTGGTGGATAGAGCTTCAAGGAACATCCCACACGAAGGCCAGCCAGCCAGCCAGCCAGCCAGCTGGAGGAGCAAATGAGGTCTCTGGTCAACAAAGAAGCCAGGGGGGAAAGGAGGGAGGGGGTTGGATGGGAGGAGAAGGCAAAAGGGCCACCAGGTTCTCAGCATTGTCCGTGGGGGTGGGGTCAAAACCCACTCAGCTCAGCTGACTATCTGGGCCAGGTTTTCCCACCAGCTTCTCCCCCACCAGCCCCAGACAACTGGCTCAGCTGCTCCTTCCAAGTTTATTTATTTATTGGTTCGATTTATATGCCGCCCTTCTCCGGAGACTCGGGGCGGCTTACAATGCGCTAAGCAATAGCCTTCATGCTTTTGTATATTTATACAAAGTCAGCTTATTGCCCCCACAATCCGGGTCCTCATTTTACCCAGCTTAGAAAGGACGGAAGGCTGAGTCAACCTTGAGCCTGGTGAGATTAGAACTCGCAGTAATTGCAGGCAGCTGGATGTTAAATGCTGCCTTAGTAGGAGGCATTAGCCTCCTATGCCACTCAGGCTCCTTTATTTATATGCCGCCCTTCTCCAGAGACTCAGGGCGGCTTACAATGAGTTAAGCAATAGCCTTCATGCTTTTGTGTATACCTCCTTAGTAGGGCTTTTGCCCCCCCCCCCCACGCGGTGTTCTTTTTTATACAAAGCCAGCTTATTGCCCCCACAATCCGGGTTCTCATTTTATCTTCCTCGGAAGGATGGAAGGCTGAGTCAACCTTGAGCCTGGTGAGATTCGAACTCGCAGTAATTGCAGGCAGCTGGTGCTACTGAACAGCACTTTAGTCTGCTGCGCCACCAAGGCTCTTTGCAAGAATGACCCACCCACCCACCCACCCACCATGCCCGAGCAGGACACCAAATCATTGCAAGAAACAAAACACTTCAATTCTTCCCACGTGTGCCCACCCCCGCCCCCCTCCAGTTCAGAAGCGGCACAAAACCGACGCCGGCAACAGGCTTGCCCAATTCGGACGCTCTCCAAAGCCTTTGGCGCACAACCGGCAACCCTCAAAGGGAGTTCTCCCACCGTCACACCTCCTCCTCCTCCCACGGAGCCCCTCCCTCCCCCAAAAATAGAGCCGACCAGAAACATGTCCCAGAAGGCAGAGGGTCTCCTCCATTAGCCTGCTGGGATTCCTTCTTCAGTAGGTGCCCTTCCACTTATATTTTGGGTGATTTAGGGGTGGGGAATTTTGGGTGGGTGGGTTTTGCCATGGGCTTGGTCTCTGTATTGTGACCCAGGCCCAAGTAGGTATTATCAGACGCGACCAGTTCAAAAACAGACAGACTTTATTAGAACAGCTGAGAATTAACCCATTCTCAGGGTCGTCCAAACGAAATCAGAACAAATTCTTCATAACACAATTCTTCAGCCTTATCGCCAACCTTGGTCTAATTAGGCAACCTGCCAAAGGCTTTTTCTTTGTTCAGGAGCAGAAGACACCGACAAGAAATAAACGCAGCAAGACAAGAAGCAAATCTATCAACGTTGTTTTCCGACAAAGAGCCCACGAGCCATTGCTGGTCTTTTAAGCTTTATGGGAGGGGCCAATCATCTCTTGGTCCTACTCCCGAGTCGTGCTTTTAGCTTTAACTGCTCTTGCCTTCTGGCAGCTCTTCGCATGTGTGCACTAGGAACAGGCTCCTCCTGTTCCTCTGCCTTTCTGCTGTCAGCCTCTGGAGGCTCTGGAGTCCGCGCATCACTCCCAGATGGCCCTGGCCCCATCACTGCCTCCGGCGCAGAGCCCTCGTCTGGGCCTTCCCCAGATTCCAGGACTGGCCCCTGTTCTTCCTCAGCCTCCTCACTGTCAGACTCTGCTGCCAGCTCCTCAGTCTGCTGGCAGACCACAACACGCTGGGTGTTTTGTGAATTCCGTTGTATGAGCATACTGTGTATATACGTACAATGACAATTAACTTTATATATACAGTATATATATATTTATATATATTTTCAAGTGTAACCGAGATTCCCTACGGATATGAAATAAAAGCTGGTTTCGTTCTTACAAAAACGCAGATCAACGTTTTATCCACTGAGGACAAACCATTCGCTTCTCTCTTTAAAAGATGGGGTGTTCGGTGCCAAGCTTGGGACTAGGGGTGTGGGGGAGACTCTGTTCTTGGGGAGCCTAAAAGCCAAGCTCTCTCTGAAGGGTTAGGACTTCACTTTCCAGAAGCCTCAACCACCTGATTTTCCCATGCCTCCAGCATTGCCTGCAAATGTCCACCAGTGGCGGGATTCACTGGTTGTAACAACCAGTTCGCTGCGCGCACGCTGCACTCACACGCACGCCAAACTTGCACTTCCGCACATGCGCGTTACGATCGAAAGTTACCTTCTACTTAATCCAGAGTGAGTATAACAGCTGAGGAGCGCCCATCGGCTGGGCTTCAAACAAAAGAAATATATCGTATTTTTCAGAGTATAGGACGCACCTTAGTTTTTGGGGAGGACAATAAGAAAAAAGCTGATTGGCAGGTGGATCGGCCTCCCGGAATACCCCCAATCAGCTGTTCCCAGAGGTGAATTTTAGCAACGGGTTCCTTGGTTGTGAGCTCTGGGCCTTGCTTTTTTTTTTTCTGCCTCTAGAACTTCTGAAACTGTTTCAGAAAAAACTTTATTTCCTGCCTCTGAAAGCCTCCGAAACAGAGCTTCAGGGAAAAAAAGCCTCTAAAGCTCTGTTTGGGGGCTTCTTTTCTGGAACTCCTTTTCTGATGTTTTTTTTCAGCCTCTGAAACCTCCGTTTGAGAAGCTCGGCGGGGCTACATTCGGAGTATAAGATGCATCCAGATTTTCACGCTCTTTTTTGGGGGGGGGGGAAGATGCATCTTATACTCCGAAAAATACGGTAGGTAGGTTATAGCGCAGGGGCGGGCAGACCCATCTGATCCTCGGCGCAAACTTGTTCGCTCTCAGCTGATCGTCGGAGATACTGGTATGCCCGAATCAGTCAGAACCGGCTGAATCCCACCCCAATGCCCACCCTTTCCGTCTCTATCACCCCCACCTCCCCCAGCACTAACCAGACCCCAGAGTCAGAGGATTTTCCCAGGCAACAGGAGACGCCATTCCTTGCAAGAAATATTCCATGCCAACAGGGAGATTCCCGGGAAAGCCACTCCATCTCATCTCGCCCGCTAGCATTCCATTCCCCACCATCCAATCAAGAGTTGAAGAAGCTTCTCGGATGAGAAGCGAAATGTCTTCGAAGAAAAACCAAGTCCAGTTGCCTCTTGAAAAAAAAGCACATTTGGGCTACCAGCAGGGATCTGTCCAGCATCTCACCTCTCTTCCCTCTCCCCACTAACACTCCTCCGTCCTGGGAAATGGCAACTGGACCAGAAGACCACGCCGCTTCCTACCTGACCAAAACTAGAGCCCCCCCCAGGACGTGGGTCCCCCCTAGGTCAGGAGTTCAGCAAAGGCCTTCCTGGGGAAGACAGCTGGGCTTGTAGAGGTCCTGCTCAAAAAGACGGAAATCCACCCAACCTCTTTAAAAGTTAAAGGTTCCCCTCGCACACATGTGCTAGTCATTCCCGCCTCTAGGGGGCGGTGCTCATCTCCGTTTCAAAGCCGAAGAGCCAGCGCTGTCCGAAGACGTCTCCATGGTCCCCTGGCCGGCGTGACTCGACGCCAAAGGTGCACGGAACGCTGTTCCCTTCCCATCAAAGGTGGTCCCTATTTTTTCTACTTGCATTTTTTTTTACGTGCTTTCGAACTGCTAGGTTGGCAGAAGCTGGGACAAGTCACGGGAGCTCACCCCCGTTACGCGGCCCCAGGGATTCGAACCGCTGAACGGCCGACCTTTCGATCGACAAGCTCAGCGTCTCAGCCACTGAGACACCGCGTCCCTACCCAACCTCTTTAGCAGCCTGAAAAATAAGGGAGTGTTGTACTCTTGAGAACGGCGACACAAGGGTAAACGGGCAACGAAGCCCAGAGGCGTTTCTGGTCCTGAATCACTTCCTGTTTGAGTTTCTCACTGGGCCTGGATGAGAACAGGCCGCACAGTTCCCACTGCAGCCGCCAGCAGGGCTCCGTTCCATCTGGACCGGCTCCCCTTCCTGGGGTTGAGCGGGAGGCAGAGAGCCTCCGTCCCTGCAAGAGGAAACGCTCTTGGCAACCTGGCAAAGCCAGGAAAAAGCAGCACAAGCCGCTCGGCCGCAGCAGGATGCTCGCTGCTCTCCCAAGGAGCGACCCGTGGAATCGGCAATACAAGGGCCGGGCGGCCGTCAAGTTGAAAAAGGGCCCAGAGCATCAGCTGTGCACTCCTACCAGCCCCGAAACCCAACCCAGGGAAGGAAAAAGCCTAGGGCAGAAGTCGTCCTTCTGCGGGCGGACAGACAGTCGTCCTTCTGCGGGTGGACAGACAGAAGTGCTGACGGTACCTGTGGGAGAAGACGGGGTTCGTGTGCCACGACGGCTACACACAAGAGGATGAACTGAGCAGTGGTGAAAGCCAATTTTTTTTACTGCCGGTTCTGTGGGCATGGCTTGGTGGGCGTAGCAGGGGAAGGATACTGCCAAATCCCCATTCCCTCCCCACTCCAGGGGAAGGATATTGCAAAATCCACATTCCCTCCCCACTCCAGGGGAAGCATACTGCAAAATCCCCATTTCCTCCCCACTCCAGGGGAAGGATACTGCAAAATTCCCATTCCCACCCCACTCCGGGGGGGGAAGGATA
>WNWU01000166.1:323661-350790 GCA_012654045.1 Ptyas mucosa | reverse complement strand
TACTGCAAAATCTCCATTCCAACCCCACTCCAGGGGAAGGATACTGCCAAATCTCCATTCCAACCCCACTCCAGGGGAAGGATATTGCAAAATCTCCATTCCCACTCCACTCTGGGGCCAGCCAGAGATGTTATTTGCCGGTTTGCCGAACTACTCAAAATTTCCGCTACCAGTTCTCCCGAACCTGATGGATTTCACCTCTGCTTGGAGCCGAAAACCAAAGCAGCCTTGCTGGAGGGGACCTCTGGCAAGATGTTATTTTGGGGGGGGGGAGGGAAGACAAGAGCACCTGGTGGGGCTACCCCAGCTGGCAGGTGCCTCAAACTTTGTCCTCAGCCCTTCCGCCCTCTCTCTCTGCACCCACAACACTGGCGACCCTCCAGAGAGTGGGGGGAGGGGGCTTCGTTCCCTCAGATGACACTGGAAGATGAACAGAAGACAGCTGGGGTGTTGGGCTCATCCCCTCCTTTCGCCCCCAATTCTTCTAACAGCAACAGAGTTGGAAGGGACCCTTGGAGGTCATCTAGTCCAACCCCCCTCCTCCTCACGCAGGAGACCTGTACACTAGGGATTCGAACCGCCGACCTTTCCGATGGACAAGCTCAAGTGTCTTACCCACTGAGCCATCTAGTCAGTCCGGGGGGGGGGCAGGCCATTGACCATTGCGGGGGCGATGAAGGGCCAATGAGGAGGAAGAGTGGACGCGGGGGGCTCACCAATCAGGAGCCAGCGGGAGTTTTTGGAGGGAAACTTGCCTATAAAAGGGGGAGCGGCTGAGAGAGCCTGACCAGAGCTGAAGTGAAGAGCCAAGAGGAGGGAACCCCGAAGACTCTGCGTAGGAAGCCCGAAGTTCTCCCGAAACCCCGGGAGAAGAGAAACATCGCTCCGAAGACCACCTTTGCCAGCTCGGGGCAGGACCGGCTCCTCGGAGGCACCGGCGACCCGCGAAACCTTCCAGAGCTCGGTCGGGGAGCCCATCCTCGCGGAGAGCGTCGGCCAAGAAGAAGAAGAATCCCGGGCCAAGCCTCGCTCGCAGAGCCCCGTCACGGTCCCCCCACACCCCCACGAGGAAGGCGGCTTCTCCCTCTCTTCCCTACCAGGGAACCGAAGCGAACGGCGAGCCCCTTTTTCCACTCCGGGCAGCTTAATAAACGCGCCAGCCGGCTCGGCTCAGCAGTGAAGCCGGAAAGTCTCCTCACGCACGCACCCACCCGCCCACGCGAGGCCAGGAGTCCGGCCACCGCCTCAGGCCCCAGAGCTCGCTGGCCGAAGGGACGCCGGGCATGTGCGGCTCCGCCCTTCGCTCCACGCGCGGCCTCGGGGAGAACGCACCATGTTGGGCGAAGGAGGGCGGGAGGCTGCCGTCCTCTTAAGGCGCGTCTGGGGCCTCGGAGGAGGAGGGAGCGAGCCCCGGGTACTCCGCGGTTGAGCCTTCCCGTCAGCGAAGCAGGCAGACTCATGCTCGCTGAGGACTAGCCACATGAAAGGGACAGTAGAAGGAGGGCTGGGGTGGGAGCTCCGCAGGGCGTAGCGGGAAGAGTCCCCACCTCCTCCCCTCCCGACCTCGCCTTTTCCCCCGGCTCTCACCATGGCCGTCGTCTCCACAGCAAGGTTTCCTTTCCTGCGAACCCCGGGTCAGTGCGGGGCGTCCGCCGCTCGCCACCCTCGCGAGGACGCCGCCGAGTAACCGAGCGGCACGGACGCCGTCCAATGGCAAGCCGGGCAGCTGGGCACACCTGGTTTTGCTCGGCCAATCCGAGGCGGCGGGGCGGGAACTTTTACAGCGGGAGGAGTTTTAACAACAGGCGATTTGCTCCTAGCCAGGTGCGCTTTCAGCTAGCCGCGCCCACGCTTACCTGGCCGCGCGGGGAAAGCCGGACTTTCTTCCCACCCCCTTAAATCACACTTTAGTCCCTCCGGCTAAGTCACCCCGTTCCCCGGCAAGCTATGAAGGCAGGAGGATCGAGCGGCCGTCCGGATCCGTTTGATCCCGCGGAAACAACCCCGGAACGCGATGCGCTTCTCAGCCCCGATCCAACCCTTATATGCGCATATCCCAAGTGTGTGAAGCTTGGCTGTAAAACCGGCTCCGTCCCGTTCAATAAAACGGAAGAGGCTCTCTTATTATTTTCACCCTATTTTGCAAAGTTACGTTTATGAAGCGTGAGCCACAAGCGCCCGTAAGTTACACTATTTCACCCCGGAACTCCCGTGGCAAAAGAGCATCGGGATACACGAATGGTTTAGCGACAGGCTGGATCCCACCGGATCTCTCAAACCCTACCGGGGTGGGAGATCCAAATTCCCCCCCCCCTCCCGCAGCAGGGTCTGGGTTCCCAGGATAAAGAGGCAGGGCAGCTCGTCACAAAGGCCGCCCCGCAATTAAAATCCAGCCGAATCGTTTCGTGGCTTCCAGACTCCACGGCTCTTCTGAAATTTCCTTCCCTTTCCCTCGAAACAGTTTGGCATTGTTACCCTCCTGGAAGGAAGTTGTTGTGTAAAGGCCGCCTCCCATCCTGTGACGGGCCCTGGGGGGTGGGAAACGGGCAAGGAGGCGGCCCCGGGGAAAGCCCTTTGCTCTGTCTGACTGTTTTGGGAAGGAGATATTTCCCACCCATCCACCCCCGATTTGAAGGAGGACTCTGGGAACAGACCTGAAATCCAGCAGGTTGTGGCCGGTTCTGGTGAACCGGTAGCGGAAATTTTGAGCAGTTTGGAGAACCGGCAAATGCCACCTCTGGCTGGCCCCAGAGTGGGGTGGGAATGGAGATTTTGCAAATATCCTTCCCCCTGGAGTGGGGACGGAATGGGGATTTTGCAGTATCCTTCCCCTGCCACGCCCACCAAGCCACGCCCACAGAACCGGTAGTAAAAAAAAATTGGATTTCACCACTGGAACAGACCCAAAGCCTTCCCTGGCAAGGGGACTCTCCTGCCCCCTTGCATGCAGCTAAACTGTCCCTCATCCAGCCCAGATCTCTTCCTCTTGGCAGGAGCCTGCTGGGGGGCTCGAACTGGGCTCAGCTGTTTGGCTGCCAAGAAGGTATGGGTGGACCCAAACAGCGCCTTCTGAACCAGGGTTGTCATCCCCGTCCGCCCCTCCCCATTTCCGCTGCAGTCACGGATGATGGGAGATGCAGTCTGGTTCTCAAATCCGCCCCCTCTCCGAACAACAACTGGGTCCACCTGTCCTTTGGGACCCACCCCATTTCTGGACACTGGCACGACTCCATCCGGTTCTGACCCAATGGCACAATCATAAAAGCCATCCAAAGCGCCACACTTTTTCTCCCTCCCCCCACAATCTGCTGCCCCTATTTCGGGATCCAGATGTTCAAACCCAGAGAAGGAAAAGTGAGCTGGCAAAGAGAGTGCCAGCGGGTGCACTGGGCAAGACCGAGAACCAGGGGCTTGCAAAGACGAACCTGCAGGAACCTCAAGCCCGCCCTTATGTGGTTTCATTCTTTTTTAACAGTAACAGTAGAGTCGGAAGGGTCCTTGGAGGCCATCTAGCCCAACCCCCTGCTCACGCCGGAAACCTGTACTAGGGATTCGAACCGGCGAACCTGCCGACCTTTCTGATCGACAAGCTCAGCGTCTTAACCACTTGAGCCACCTACAGAGATATAACTCAAAGACAATCGTAGTTATCCGAAGCCTTCCATAATCTTTCTCCACGCCGGGCAGATAGGAAAACGTCCTTCCTTCTGCTTGCCTGGAAAACTTGGTGCCTTTTCCAAACTTGGTGGATGCTGCAACCGTCTCCCCAGCCTGGATGGAGTTGGGGGGGGGGGCAGGCAAGCAGGACCCTCCGATCTGACCCTGGAAGCAGGAATTGCCACTGCGGAGGAAGCATTCCTTGGTGCAGTGTGTGCTCTTTGTGTGTGTGTGTGTGTGTGTGTTGAAAGGACACAGCTGTTGTTTTCTCACCGGGCTAATGTTTAGCTAGCTCTTGTTTTTACAGCTGTGCAGCCTCGGGTTGGCATTTTCTCTTTTCCGGATTGGCAACTTCTGATCGTTTCCTTGCAGGGGTGGGGGTGGAGGGGTGGGGAGGGGAGGGGAGGGGGGGAAGCGTGCGCATGCCTGGAGCACGGCTTTGGCTCCAGGGTCAAAGTCTTAGCCAGTTGTGTTGCAGCGGGCAGGGAGGCTCTGCCCTGCAGCCTTGGGCACGGAAATGCGCCCAAGGTCCCGCCAAGGCTTCTGCGGGCAGAAGCAGGCGCCCAAGCTGGCGCGCTTCCCATCCTGGGGAAGCCTCAAACAAAATCCCCTTTGCAGACCTTTTCAAGAATCTCTCACCTACTTTCATCCGACCAGCCAGGTGCCCGCCGCGATGGGCTCAACGGAAGAGCCCGGCTAGGTGGTTCAGTGGCTTAAGACGCCGAGCTTGTCGATCAGAAAGGTCGGCGGTTCGAATCCCTAGCTTAGGTCTGCGAGAGTTGGGGGGTTGGACTAGATGACCTCCAAGGTCCCTTCCAACTCTGCGCTTCGAGAAAACCCCACCAGTGATCAGCGCCTCCCTTGCCATTTGCCCTCTCCCCCCCCCCCCCCCCCCCCCAAAGATTGGCCGGGACCCTTGGCCGGCTCTGCGGCCGACAACGGGCATCTCTCGGCGCCTGCTTAAGCCACTCAACTCCGGCCCGTTTGTTTCTTGGCCAAGGCTGCCCCCTGCTGGCAAGAGCGCAGCGCTGCACCCGGCAAACTTTTGCGCCGCGGAAGCGAAGGGAGGAGCTGCCCGTTATTTCACCACCCCCGGAGCCATGCGCGGCATCCAAAGCGGTCTGGCGGGGGGCAGGAAGAGCCCGATTTTTTCCTTTTGCTGGATTTTTAGGCTGCTGGAAAAGGATCCCCGGTCAGAAAAGCAGGCACGGGTGGGAGGGGGACACGCTCAGCCTTGCCCCCACGCGATCCTAATCAATCGGGGAGTCCCCCCACCCCACCCCCTTTTGGGAAAGGAGTTCCTCGTGTTGGATCCGGGAAGAAAATTCGGCGCAGCACAACCGAAGCGAATTCATGATGGAGGCTGGCCGATCCCGTCGGAGGCGCGCCCAGCCCCGGGGGAGCCCCCACGGGAGCCCGCCGGGGAGGGCAGCGGCCGCGATCCCCGAGGGATAATAACAGTCACGGAGTTTTGCGGGACCTTGGAGCTCATCTAGCCCAACCCCCTGCTCACGCAGGAGACGCCCTCTCCTAGGGATTCGAACCGCCGACCTCGCTGATCGACGAGCTCGGCGTCTTAGCCGCTGATCCTCCTAGCCTCCGCTGAGCTAAAGCTGCCCCCCTTCGCCCGTCCAAGGGCTCCTCTTTAGGGGCAGCAGGATTCGTAGCCGTCGGGGGAAAAGAGGCGGCGGCGGTGCAGTGGCCGGCAGGGGGCAGCGTTACTTTCTCCGTCCTCGGGGAACCGAGGGGGAGGGGGGCGCCGGGGAGCCTGCCCTCCCTCCCCTTCCCCGCCTCCCTCTCGCTGCCTCTCGCTTTAAAAAGCCCCGCCGGACCCTGCAGTGTGCCCGAGAGACCGACGGGGCCGGAGCGGAGGCAGAAGCCGCGGAGAGGCAGGTGAGGGACCCCGCTTTGCCCTCTCCCACCCCCCCACCCCCCCACCCCCTCTCACCCCGACGATCTTCGCAGTGCAAGCTGGCAAGGAGTATTGGCAGAGGGCGAAGCTGGTCAAAGAGGAAGGGGCGCCCCTCGCCCCGGGGAAGGCAGCGGGGAACCCGATCTCGTGTGTCGAGAGGAGGGGGGCGCTTTTGGCTGCTTCAGGCCTCCCCCCCTCTCCACACACCCCCACCCCGAGGCTCATCGGTGCCAAAAAGATGCCAGGTCCTGACCTCCATGCGCCCACCTTCGCCCACCCGGTTTTGCCAAGAAGACAGCAATCGCTACGAAACGAGACTAGAAAAGCAACGGGGCTGTTTGGGCCGCCCCCTCCCCATCCCATCCCATCGCACCCCGCAGCCTCCAAGCAGCACAACTAGTCAGATTTTGGGGTTGCCCTCCCCTGAATCCCTTGGCAAGGGCGGTCGGCTCGGGTGGTTCAGCGAAGCGAGGCTCCATAGACACCCACTCTCTCTCTCCCCCCCCCATTAGGATTCTGCTCTCCCCAGAAAGCACCCCAGCAAGTACTTTGGGGGCAGAACTGCCCATGGCTGGCATCCAGAGTCAGTGCCAGGGAAGTGAGAGCGAGGCTCCCAGGCAACGCCGGGCAATTTGGCCAAAGCAGCTCCCTTGGCCGGGCAACGAGAGCTTTTGTCCTTCACAAGCTTGCCTGGCTCATCCTCCCGAAGGGGGGGGGGCGGCGGCGTGGGGGAACGGACGGACTGAATTGAGTGTCCCCGTAAAGGAGGGTCTGGACTGGAGCCCCCAATAATCGCCAGAGAGTGCCAGAGAGAACAGCCACCGGCGGGCAGGGAGGCGTGCGGGGGCAGGTGCGCGAATCTTAAAAGGAACGCTTGACCTGGGTGAGGAAGGATGGCAGAGAGCGAATGGTGGGAGGGAAGGGGCAGAAGGAGCAGCAGAGTGGATCCCCTGCCCCCCCCCCAACCACCACCAGGAAGAAGCCGAGAGATTCTGCATTCACCGGAGAATTAGCCAGCCTTGCCAAATGCCACTCACAAAGCAGGCAACGGACCACACCTGTTGCAAATTCTTAATCCTGGCTTGGCGGCAGAGCGAGCCAAGAGAAAGGCCAGCCTCTTGTGCCTCTTTTGTGGGCTGGGAGCTCTGCCGGGAAGCAGAAAAGGATTCCCTTGACCTGAGCTACAGCCGCACCCCCAGAGCAGCAAAAATCCCCCCCTCAGCCTCCCTGGGATTACGGGAGAGACGCCTCCACCGAGCAAAGAAAAAGCTCGAAAAAGTGGCCCATGAAATCCGCCTCCGTCTGGCTCCTTCCCCCTCACCCCCTGCTCGGCTCTTTCTACCTGGCTCCCCAACCCAAAGAGTAACCCCACCACCACCCCTCTCCTTAGGCCACGTCGCCTAAAGTCACTCCGTGGTTACAACGATGGCTGGCGGGACTTTCTCAAAGCAGCTCCCCCTCGCCAACCAGGCCCGGAGTGAGTCTCACACGGCCCGGCTTGCCAGGGAAGGAGGCAAGGGAACAGGGCCGGCAGTGATGCCAAAGCGTGGCTGATGGATCTTCTTCTTCAAGAACGTGGCACGTGGGCCGTGAGGTTTACCTTTGCTGCCTGCCTCCGTCCGGCGGGAAGCAGGGGCACCTGGGGCACGGCGAGAGGATCGGTTTCACCCACTGCAGCTCCCTGTGTGTTACAAGACTCCGGGATGGGAAGGATGTCCTTCCACTTCTGAGATGCTCTTCCCTGTTGCAAGAGATCCCCGAGCTGGAGCCCCCGAAGGCTGGCTGGGAGAGCCTCTGCTGTGGGCAGATTGGGTTGCCCAGACTGGCTCCTGTCTCTAGGCAACCAGGGCAAAGAAACCCTGCTAGGCAGGACGGCGGCACAACAGTCTCTCTTTCCAAAAACTCCATCTCTGTCCCGCAGAGGAAGCCCCCGGGTCCTGCTTACGGGGGCCGGCTCGGCCGACCCCCTCCCCTGCTTTCTGTAGCTGCCAGGGTAGGATGGTACGTACAGGCAGAGGCATAGCAGCTGCTCCGGCCAGCCCAGGTGCCAAGCAGCCTGGGAAATGCCTCCATCCGGCTCTTTCTTTGCTGGGGCGCGGAGGCGAGAGAGAGTGGGGGCTGAATTGGCTTCAGGCCTGCCTGCCTGCCAAAGGCTCAGGGTTTCTCTTAAGCGCATTTGATGGATTCAACGGCGCTCAGGGGAATAATCCCAGAGAATTAGTGGCAGCAAAGAGAGGCTTACGGGTGAGGGGGGGGGGAAGCCGCTTTGCCTCACACGCAGGTGGCGGAGTGGGAGCCGGGACCCTCCCAGAGAGGATTTTGCAAAGAAGGGACTGGGACAGGCAGAGAGGGAGGGTGCTTCTCCCTCGAGCAGCCCAGCCCGGTGGGAAAGATTCGTGTGGCCGTCCGGATGCACGAAAGGGAGATTGGAGAGGGGTGGAAAATCACAAGTGGTTGTGAGGGAGGAATCGCTGGGAGAGCTGCATCCTTTACTCTCTCTCTCGCTTCGTTGGAGATCCTCTCCAGAACATTTTCCTTGGGAGCTTGCATCAGCCAAGCTGAGATGTGGCCTTGTTGGCCGAAATCGGCGAAGAGCGCCAGTTCCTCCAACAAAGACTGTCCAGGCCTCTCCTCGGCTCTCTGTCCAGTTGGACAGTCTCACCTGCGGCAGCTGCCTTGGCTTGGTTCTTCCAGGTCTCGCGAGTTTTACACCCCAACTAAAGATTAGGGATGCGGTGGCTCAGTGGCTAAGACGCCGAGCTTGTCGATGGAAAGGATTCTGGATGAAAATTAAAAACTGGATAATAGAAATAACAGAAGAAAACATTGATTTAAAACCTGAAATTTTCCTGTTGGGTATACTCAAAAAAAAAATAATAGGAAGGAAATAAAGTACATTACGTTACATATAATCACGGCGGCTAGATTAACTCTAGCCCAATCCTGGAAATTAGAGCAGTTGCCAACAGAACAGCAAATAACTCAAAAGATATTTATATGTGCAGAAATGGATAGATTAACTTTAAAATTAAATGATAAGGAAGACTCACAGTACTATAAAGTATGGGACCGATGGTATGAATGGATTAATCAGCGGAAAAAAAAGCTAAGGTCAAATACAGTAAGAAATCAAAGGTAACAATTATACACCGTCATTAAGAAGTAAAGTTAATGTATATACTTAGACAATGAAATATTAGAGAATCTTGTTCATTAGTTTTTGTTTGTAAGTAATTTA
Organism: Ptyas mucosa; assembly: GCA_012654045.1. NCBI lineage: Eukaryota > Metazoa > Chordata > Lepidosauria > Squamata > Colubridae > Ptyas > Ptyas mucosa. The sequence goes on along the minus strand of WNWU01000166.1, from coordinate 341,983 downwards.
GAAATGTATTTTTGTTTAGAGCTAAGAAGATCTTTATAGATATGTTTTATATAATTTTTATCTTTTTATACCGAATGAAGTTTGTTATTAAAAAAAAAAAAAGGAAAGGTCAGCAGTTCAGCAGTTCGAATCCCTAGCGCCGCGTCACGGGGTGAGCTCCCGTCACTTGTCCCAGCTTCTGCCAACCTAGCCGTACGAAAGCACGTTAAAAAAAAAATGCAAGTAGAAAAAATAGGGAACAGCGTTCCGTGCACCTTTGGCGTCGAGTCACGCCGGCCAGGTGACCACGGAGACGTCTTCGGACAGCGCTGGCTCTTCGGCTTTGAGACGGAGAGGAGCGGCGCTGCCCCCTAGAGTCGGGAACGACTAGCACGTATGTGCGAGGGGACCCTTTACCTTAAAGATGCCAACTTGGTTTCTTTGCATTGCCAGAAGAGACGAAATCTTAAATCTTAGACCGAGAAGGAATTTAAGCTTCTTTTTGACTTGAACAAACCGTCTTGGTGATGAAGATTCGGAGGCGGTTTGACCGAGCTCGGGTTTGTTTGTTTGTTTTTTGTTTTGTTTTTTGTTCGTTTTTTTGAGATTTCCATTCCAGATGATGACTGGCGCTCTCCCCGTGCAAACAATGATGGCTGGACGGCTTGTCCAGGTCCTCCCTTCGATGGGCTCCAAAGATAGGCTCCAAGGCTCCCCTCCCTTCTCCTCTACGGGTGAGGAGGGGAGGGGGCCCAAAGGCTCTAAAGCCCACCCCACCCCATTCCTTCACCCTTTTCTTCAGCTCCAAGCTTGCCCAAGGGGTTAATGGCTGTCCTCTTCCTGGAAGCCAAAGCGGGCTGTTGCAGCACCTGACATCCCGCCCCCCCCCCCCCCCCGCAAAGAAATTCTGGTGCTACAGCTGGGGGTGGGGGGTGGGGGGGTGGGTGTAGAGAGCCGCAAAGGCAGGCAGCCATGTTTTTCTCCTCCTGCAGCTTTCCCAATAGAGCCTAGCCCACAGACTTGCCCACGCGGCTATTGCTATTAATCAGAATAGAACTGGAAGGGACCTTGGAGGTCTTCTAGTCCAACCCCGTCCTCAAGCAAGAGACTCTCTCCCATTTCAGAGAGGCGGCCGTCCGGTCTCTTCTTAAAAAACCTCCAATGATGGAAGCCCTTATAACTCCAAGGAGCCTTGGTGGTGCAGCGGACTAACGTGCTGTTAAAGTGGCACTAATATATAGATGTAATCTGTGGTTACATCCTCAAACCCCCATAACGTTAACCTTAAACTGTCTACCATGGACCTCACCCCATTTCCTAAGAGGTCCGTAAAGGGGGCGTGCATAAGCGCAGCAGCCTGCCTACCGTCCTTCTCCTACTGAGCCGAGAGCCTTGGTGGCGCAGCAGACTAAAGTGCTGTTAACTAGCACCAGCTGCCTGCAATTACTGCGAGTTCGAATCTCACCAGGCTCAAGGTTGACTCAGCCTTCCATCCTTCCGAGGTAGGTAAAATGAGGACCCGGATTGTGGGGGCAATAAGCTGGACTTTGTATAAAAAAGAACACCGCTCGCCCTACTAAGCAGGTATATACAAAAGTATGAAGGCTATTGCTTAACGCATTGTAAGCTGCCCTGGGTCTCCGGAGAAGGGCAGCATATAAATCGAACCAATAAATAAATAAATAAATAAACTCCTAGTGGCAAGCTGTTCCACCTGTTAATTGTGCTCCCTGTTAGGAAGTTTCTCCTCAATTCCAGGTTGCTTCTCTCCTTGATTTGGTTTCCATCCATTGTTTCTTCTCTTGCCTTCTGGTTGACCCCCCCCTGTTCTTTGTGGCAGCCTCTCAAATATTGGAACACTGCTATCATGTCCCATCTCCCACCCCTCAACTTACTCCTTCTTTTCTCTAGACTGGCCATATCCAGTTCCTGCAACCGTTCTTCGTACGTTTTAGTCTCCGGGGCCCTTAATCGTCTTAGTTGTTCTTCTCTGCACTTTTTCCCTAAAGACTCAACATCCTTTTTTTTTTTTGGTAATGCAGTGACCAAAACCGAACGTGGCATTCCAGGCGTGGTCTTTACTAAGGATTTCTAAAGCGGTACTCGTACTTCACGTGATTTTTTTTTCTTTTGATTCTATGCCTCTGTTTATACAACAGATTGATAAGAGCCGTGGTGGCGCAGTGGTTAGAGTGCAGTACTGCAGGCTACTTCGGCTGACTGCTAGCTGCAGTTCGGCAGCTCGAATCTCACCTGGCTCAAGGTTGACTCAGCCTTCCATCCTTCCGAGGTGGGTAAAACGAGGACCCAGATTGTTGGGGGGGCAAGAAGCTGACTCTGTAAACTGCTTAGAGAGGGCTGCAAAAGCACTGTGAAGCGGTATATAAGTCTAAGTGCTCTTCCTTCTTTCCTTCCTTCCTTCCTTCCTTCCTTCCTTCCTTCCTTCCTTCCTCCCTCCCTCCCTTCCTTCCTTCCTTCCAGAATGCAATATCGCAGGCTAACTCTGCATTCCCACTGCCAGCAGTTCAATCCTGACAGGGCTCAAGGTTAACTCAGCCTTCCATCCTTCCGAGGTGGGTAAAACGAGGACCCAGATTGTTGGGAGCAAGAGGCTGATTCTGTAAACTGCTTAGAGAGGGCTGCAAAAGCACTGTGAAGCGGTATATAAGTCTATACTATTGCTATCTTCCTTCCTTCCTTCCTTCCTTCCTTCCTTCCTTCCTTCCTTCCTTCCTTCCTTCCCTCCCAGTGGTTAGAATGCAGTATTGCAGGCTAACTCTGCATTCCCACTGCCAGCAGTTCGATCCCGGCAGGGCTCAAGGTTGACTCAGCCTTCCATCCTTCCGAGGTGGGTAAAACGAGGACCTAGATTGTCGGGGGCAAGAGGTTGACTCTCTAAACCGCTTAGAGAGAGGGCTGTAAAAGCACTGAAGCAGTATATAAATCTAAGTTGCTATTGCCTTTCTTGGTTGCCGCTGCACACGGCTGGCTCACATTTAAGGGATCGTCCTGATCTCTGCGGCTGATGGGGATGTCCCTGTACCCCTTGCAGGATCCGGAGGATTTTTTTCCTGTGCTGGGGAAACCGGTTCCTGGAGACCTTGCAATGAAGCCTCTTCTGCTACTGCTGTTCCCCTTCTTGGCGCAGGCCTCTGTCTCCTTCGTGGTCCCAGGTAAGTGAGGAGGCTGGCTGGGATGCTCGGCCAGGCCTGGGGAAAGAGGCTGCCGAACAGAAACCCTGTCCATCAAGGGTGTGGGGGGGGGGCACAGGTAATCGGGGTGCTATTACCCACTTCCTCCCCCTCTCATTGCAGAAAAGGAGAAGGATCCTAGGTTCTGGCGCCTCCAGGCACAGGAGACGCTACAGAGAGCGTTGACCCTCCAAAAGCTGAACACCAACGTGGCCAAGAACATCATCCTCTTCCTCGGAGACGGTGGGTGCTACGAGATGGCGGAGTCTGCCTCTCCTTAGTCACAGGCCAGCCCGAGAAGGGTGATCGGCCCTTTGGCTTTTTTCACTGGCCCCTTTCGGGCTGTGCCCTCCCTCCCTTTGTTCAACCCAATGGGCAGCTGTGCAATGAAGGTGATTAAGGAGGACACACTAATTAATCTTCCCTTTGGCACCCGGGTGTGGGGAGGGGAAGACGTGTGAAGGAACGGGGAGAGGAGGGGGGAAGTCCCCCCCCCCAGGAGAGAGAAGAGTCCTCCAAGAGAAACTTTCCTAAACATTTTTTTAAAAAAATAACTCTGCTTTTGTTGTTTTTTTACAAACAACTTGAGGAGCGTAGTTCCCCCTCCTCTTTTTTCCCCCCTCACGACGACGACCTTGTGAGGTGGGCTGGGGCTGAGAGAGAGAGAGAGAGGGAGAGAGCAAGTCTTCCACACAGCTTGTGGAAATCCTCCCCCCCCCACTCCCGCAAGCAGACTGGCATGGAGGACATTTTGGGACATTACAAAAGTTCTCGAGGGACGTCATGGCTGAGTTTCTTCAGCTGCCCTTTTGGGGAGACCCCGAGGCTCCTGAGCCAGGGGTGAAATCCAACAGGTACTGACAGGTTCCGGAGAACCGGTAGCGGAAATTTTGAGCAGTTCGGAGAACTGGCAAATACCACGTCTGGCTGGGCCCAGGGTGGGGTGGGGATGGAGATTTTGCAGTATCCTTCTCCTGCCATGCCCACCAAGCCACACCACGCCCACCAAGGCATGCCCACAGAACCGGTAGTAAAAAAAAAAATTGGATTTCTCCACTGCTTCTGGGCCGGGGGTGGGCTGCTGGGAGTTCGCAGGGGTTCGGGAGAACCTCTAGCTAAGATTCTGTGCAGTTCGGAGAACACTAAAATCCCACTCCTGGCTGGCCCCGCCCACCCCATCCCGCCCCTCCTCGGAGTCCCCACACAGCCCGTTTTGGATGCAGGTAAGTGCAGGGTGCGCGTGGAGGTTCGGGGAGGGCGAAAAACGGGCCTTCCAGAAATTCAGGGAGCCCATTTCTGGCCTCCGGATTGCCTCCAGAGCCTGGGGAGGACATTTTCGCTTCCCGGAGGCTCGAGAAAAGCCTACAGAGCCCGGGGAGGGCAAAAACACCCCTCCCCCGACCATAGTGTAGGAGGCTGACTAGGCCACGCCCACCCAGCAACCGGGCAGAGAACCCCTTGCTAAAATTTTTGAAGCCCACTCCTGTCCTGGGCTGCCATGAGGCCGTGGCCAGATGGGGAAACTGAGGCAGCTCCCGGAGGCATCCTGGGGATCTCTTAACTGGTGGGGGTCAGCTACTCACCGAAGCTCTCCTCCGCCAGGGATGGGCATCTCCACCGTGACGGCCGCTCGTATCCTGAAGGGTCAGCTGCAGCAGAGAACCGGGGAGGAAACTGTATTAGAAATGGATCGTTTTCCGTTTGTGGCGCTGTCTAAGGTAAGCAGGGCCCGTCTTTCTTCAGGCTGGCGGCTGCTGGGTGGAGGAGGAAGGGAAGCCGAAAGAGGAAGAGTTCCGAGCCTCGTGCCTCACCCGTTCCCGGGAAACCTCCCCAAAAGTTGGCAAGGCTCCAGGTGACGCATACGGACCCCGGCCCAGAGGGAGAGGCTGGCGGGGCAGCGGGAACCCCGAGGTTAGCTCACGTCGCAGTGTGGGCAGTTCATTTCCCTAAGTGGAAAACAACCCCACACCGAGAGACACTTGATTGCCAAGGTGTGGCTTTGCGGGACCAGAAGGAAGGCAAAATCCACGTGGAGCGCACGGGCACAAGGTGCCAAACTTCTACAGCCTGAAGGAAGCGAGACTGTTTCCCACGAAACACAAAAGCTCTTTTGGTAGACGGGCGGGCCTACTAATTTGTCACAGACCGAAAGGGCACAGGATCAGCGCCCGGGAATCTCCCGAGGAACCTGTTGCTCTGCCATCACGTGCTTAAAGACCGGCTGGTGTGGATTAAAGGACCAAACATCACACTCTGGTCCCGTGGGATCCTCTCCGAGCCTTTCTCCCAGCTCTTTCCCCTCCTAAAATGGCGCTAGGAAAGGAGGCCCGGTCCTCAGAAGCGAAAAAGAAGGAGCTGGGAAGCCAGTCTGAGGCTACAGGCTTAACAGATTAACAGAGTTGGAAGGGAGCTTGGAAGTCATCTAATCCAAACCCCTCACACCCAAGCAGGAGACTTTACATCATTTCTGACAATCTCTTCTTGAAAGCTTCCAGTGATGAAGCGCCCACAACTTCTTCCTCTTCTTCTTTTTTTTTTAATACAAACTTTATTAAATTTTCAAAACATTCATTAAAAACAACTAAAACCATAATAAAATATTCATATACATAAAGCATGTCTTATATTTAACTATTCATTTCTATTCTATTACATTTCTATATATATTTTTTCTTTTCTATACCTTCTCTATTCTAACCTATTCCCACATCCACGTCTATCTGACGGTGAAGTCGTTATTGGTATTTCTATAAATCAGGCATGAAGATATACTAGAACTTGTCATTTCTAAATTTAGAACTCACTATTAAAGAATAAAGAAAAATAAAGAAAAAAATAATAAAGTAGGTTTCAAAATTGTCCTTATCCACTTTCTTTTTGCTTAATCCAATTATACCACTTATCCCATACCTTAAAGTATTTTGAGCTTTCCTTTAGAAGCTCCCACAACTTCTAAAGGCCACTTCTGTTGCATCGGTTGATAGTTCCCACCGTCAGAAAATTTCTCCTTATTTCTAGGTTGAAACTCTCCTTGGTCAGTTTCCATCCGTTATTCCTTGTCTGGCTTTCGGGTGCTTTGGAAAATAGCTTGACCCCCTTCCTCTCTGTGGCAACCCCTCAAATATTGGAAGACGGCTATCCTATCTCCCCTGATCCTTCTCTTCACTAGACCAGCCATGCCCAGTTCCTGCAACCGTTCATCGTATGTTTTAGCCTCCAGTCCCCTCATCATCCTGGTTGCTCTTCTCTGCACTCTTTCTAGAGTGCCCAATTCCTGCAACCATTCATTTTATGTTTTTTAAAAATGTTTTAAAAACTCTTTTTAAAAAAAGATGTTGAGACTCTAGAAAAAGTGCAGAGGAGAGCAACCAAGATGATTAGGGGACTGGAGGATAAAACATATTTTATTTATTTATTTATTTATTCAATTTATATGCCACCTTTCTCCAGAGACTCAGGGCGGCTTACAATGCATTTAAAAAAAAACCATTATAAAAACATTTAAAAATTAAAACATTAAAACCCATTCACACCATTCATGGCCAGATCGCACAAGATTGCAACAGTGAGATCAACGGCCTCAGACCTGCCGGAAAAGCCAGGTCTTCACAGCTTTTCGGAAGACCATATGATGAACGGTTGCAGGAACTGGGCATGGCTAGACTAGTGAAGAGAAGGACCAGGGAAGACAGGAAAGCATCTTCCAATATTTGAGGGTCTGCCACAGAGAGGAGGAGGGGGGTCAAGCTATTCTCCAAAGCACCTGAAGACCAGATAAGGAATAATGGATGGATGGAAACTGACCAAGGAGAGATTCAACCTAGAAATGAGGAGGAACTTTCTGACAGTGAGAACAATCAACCCGTGGAACAGAAGTTGCCTTCGGAAGTTGTAGGAGCTTCACGACTTGAGACTTTCAAGAAAAGATTGAATTTGCCATCTGTCAAAAATGGTGTAGGGTTTCCTACTTGAGCAGGGGGTTGGACTAAATGACCTAGAAGGTCCCTTCCAACTCTGTTAATCTGTTAATGTTTTAGCCTCCAATCCCCTAATCATCCTGGTTGCTCTTCTCTGCACTCTTTCTAGAGTCTCAACATCTTTTTTTCTAGTGTGGTGTCACAAACTGAATTCAGTATTCTATGTGTGGTCTTACTAAGGCTTTATAGAGAGGGATTAGTACCTCCCTTGATCTTGATTGAATCCCTCTGTTAATGCAATTTAGGATTGCATTGGCTTTTTGGGCTTCTGCTGGCTCATATTTAACTGGTTGTCCACTAAGGCTCCAAGATCCCTCTCGCAGTTACGGCTATGAAGCCCGGTTTTACCCAGTCTATATGTGTCCTTTCGGATTTTTTTCTTGCCTAAGTGATGACAGCCAGGCTGCCTCTGGCTGATCTGTGGGAAGAGTCACGCAAGACTTCTCTTGATGGATCAAAATCCCTTTTTTTTTTTTTTGATGGGATTATGGAAACGGCAAAGCTTACCAGGTGGGAGCCACAAGAGAGCAGAGGTATAGAACAATCTTCTTTTCCCGGTCAAATATCCCCACCTACGATTTTTGTTTTCTTTCTACTCCCCTTCCCTGCAGGCGTTTAAAACTTGCGGTTATCACAATGGCCGAGCCACGCTTGCTTGCTCAAAGGAGGAACATTTTGCAACCGCTGCCTTGCTTTGCCAATTTCATGCCTCTCAATCCGCACACAAAGTCCCACGAACAGGAATTGAAAGGATATTGATATCAATCTTTTGTTAAAATCCTGGAACGCCGGGTTCTAGGCAGAGTTCAGACAGGTTCGTAGCTTAGGCCATTTTGATAGCAAGTGTTGGCAGCCGGCTTCAATGGGCAATGAAAAGAGCTGGAAAACCCCCCCCCCCCCCCAAATTGGAGAAATTAAAATTGTTGACAGCTGTTCGCCTGAGGAGGGGAGAGGCTCAGGCCCACTCAGACCCCAGTTGGTACCGTGTTTCCCCGAAAATAAGACATCCCCTGATAATAAATAAATAACTTTATTGTCATTGTATGGGTATACCCATACAACGAAATTCACTTAACCCCCAAAGACCATGTCCAACATACATAACAATCCCCAAACACACTCCCACCCACCACAATTCCCCACCCCTGAACCACCCAAACGTCCACGCAACAGACCAAGTAATGCTGTCCAACAGCTCACCGATGGTGGCCCTTGAGTTCATTGTTGACTGCAATTATAGCTTTGGGATAAAAACTATTCAGAAGACGTGTGATCCGAGTTTTAATTGTTCTGTATCTTCTGCCGGAAGGCAACAGTCCAAAAAGGATTGTAAACAGGATGGGAAGAGTCTCCGAGAAGGTTATGCAACTTTCACATACAGCAAGATTTGAAGATGTCGTCCAGGGCTGGTAGCTGGAGCCCGATGATATTCTGGGCAGTTTTAATGATTCTCTGTAGAGCTTTTTTTGTCCGCTACAGAGCTGCTCCCATACCATGCAAGAATGCTGTATGTCGGGACGCTGTCAATGGTGCTGCGATAGCAGGACAGAAGTAGATGCTGAGATAGATTGATCTTCCTGAGCAATCTCAGGAAGCACAGCCTCTTCTGTGCCTTCTTCACAAACATTCATCGTCCATGAGAGGTCCTCCGAGATATAAACGCCCAGAAATTTAAAATACCCATCCTCTCCACCTCCTCACTATTAATAAGCCCTCCTCTTCCGAAAATAAGCCCTTCCTGAAAATGTTTAAATGCATGCGCAGTCGGTCCCCGCCGTTTCCTCTAGTTAGGGTTAGGGAGATAGAGCTGGAAATCAGGTAAGACGGCAAGAGGATTCCCGTCTTGCTCCATGTGCCCCAAAATAATAAGACCTCCCCGAAAATAAGCCCAAGTGCTTATTTCAAGGTTCAAACAGATATAAAACAGGGTCTTATTTTCAGGGAAACACGGTATCCGTAAGAGCTGGCACCCGGAGCCGTCTCCCACGGCCGTTCCTTCATCCGTGATGGGAAGGAGCAGTTCCTACAGGTGAATCGCCCACCATATTACAATTCTTTTTTTTCCAACAGACTTACAACACCAACGCACAGGTGCCGGATAGCGCGGGCACTGCCACCGCTTACTTATGCGGCGTGAAGGCCAACGAAGGCACCGTGGGAGTCAGCGCGGCCGTGACGCGGTCCCAATGCAACACGACGGCAGGCAACGAAGTGACCTCCATACTCAAGTGGGCGAAAGCAGCCGGTGAGAAAAGCTAGATGGATTTGAGGTGGGTGGCGGAGCCCGGGAAGGGCGGTCTAGCAAGTTTCCTCCTGAGGAGTATCAGTGTTGGGAGAACGGAGGTCTGGAGAAGGGTTGAACTTAAGGTCTTGCGAAAGCTTCAGAGTTTGAGGACGGGTGTGCTCGGACGGCTCCCAGTTGGTCGGCAGCCAAACAAGGTGTTTGATAAACAATTGGCTTTTGAAATTGCCTCAAGATGAGGTGGTGCTGCCAGCTGACCAGGAAACAGGATAGGGAAATCGGCTCCTGGCATGTTTGTATTCCTGTCCCAAGGCGTTTCTCACGGGCTGTAGAACGTGCTGGACCCTGGTGAAAAAGCCTAGTGGTTTAAGCCAGTGCTGAAATGTAAAATTTGTTATTACCGGTTCTGTGGGCGTGGCTTGGTGGGTGGGTGGGGTAATGTGACTGGGTGGATGTGGCCAACTTTTTTTTTTTTTAAACTTTTAAAACCATTTTTTCTACAACCTCTTCGGCCGAAGAGGTTATAAAAAAAATGCTTTTAAAAGCCTCTGACGATCAGGCAACTCAGCTGGGACCGTCGGAGGCTTTTAAAAGCATTTTTTTCTACAATCTCTTCGGCTGAAGAGGTTGTAGAAAAAGTGCTTTTAAAAGCCTCTGACGATCCCAGCTGAGCCGCGCGATCATCAGAGGCTTTTTTTTTACTTTTAAAAGCATTTTTTCAGCCAAAGAGGTTGTAGAAAAAGTGCTTTTAAAAGCCTCCGACGATCCCAGCTGAGCCGTGAGATCATCAGAGGCTTTTTTTTTTTTACTTTTAAAAGCATTTTTTCGGGCCGAAGAGGTTGTAGAAAAAGTGCTTTTAAAAGCCTCTGACGATCCCAGCTGAGCCGTGCGATCATCAGAGGCTTTTTTTTTACTTTTAAAAGCATTTTTTCAGCCAAAGAGGTTGTAGAAAAAGTGCTTTTAAAAGCCTCCGACGATCCCAGCTGAGCCGTGAGATCATCAGAGGCTTTTTTTTTTTTACTTTTAAAAGCATTTTTTCGGGCCGAAGAGGTTGTAGAAAAAATGCTTTTTAATTTTTTTTTTTAAAAAAGCCTCTAATGATTGCGTGGCTCAGCTGGGCATGGGGGGTGGAGCAGGGATTTTTGCTACCGGTTCTCCGAACTACCCACCGCCATCGCTACCGGATCGGGCGATCCGGTCTGAACCGGGAGCATTTCACCTCTGGTTTAAGCTCTTCCTTAAAAGTTACTGTAAACCATCTTCGGCAGCTGTTTTTGCCCATGCAATGGAGTGCCTGCCTGCCCGGGTGTGTTGTGTTTTGAAATCACCGAGAAGTGGCAAATAAGGCTAAGGCACAGAGGAGCGTTGTGCAAAGAGCCTCACGTACATATCCCGTGCTAGAGATGACAAAGGCTGCAAGAAAGGGAGTGGATGATGGTTTGGGGGCAGCCCCAATGCCTTAAGGCCCAAGTTTGTTTGATAAAGAGGGTTGGGGGCTCGGAAGCAGCCTCCAGACATCCCAGGGGAGGGGGGGGAGGGGTGGCAGTCAAGCCTGCACCCACAATTTCAGTGCCGCGTCTGCTTCCCTCTGTCAGCTGTCTTTCTAGTGACAATGTGGCTTGTTTAGGCGAAGCAAAATCTAATCGGTTGGAGGGCGCCTGCTTGGCGAAGGAAGCCTGCAGAACATTCAGACAGCAGAAGAGAGTCGCCCGGTCTGCGGGCAAGCCTCGGCTGACCTTGGAGTTCCCCCAGTGGGAAAGTTCCAGAGTGCCCAACTTTGCAGGGTTTCTCGTAAAGGCTCAATTTGGAAACCCGACTCTAGAATTGGTCCAGACACCGGAAGGAAGGGTAGAAAAGTTGACCTTCCTCCAGAAGGGTGAGGATGGCTTTGAACTTGAGGCTGGGAGAAGGTGGCGACGTGTGAAACGTGGCCTTGCGCCCTTGCTCGGTGGCATCTGAGCTGCGTGACGGATCCGTCCCTGGTTCATGGCAGCAGCCCCGGACAGGAAGGGCTGAGGTTCAACCCCCAGCCTCGCTGGGGAAAATCCTTGCCCACAAGGGGAGAAAAGGAGGAGCAGGTGCTTCGGCACGCTCGTCTCATCCCCGCACGACTTCTCGTCTACACCCAGCTTCCTGCCCTGCAGCTTTTTGTTCTCGGCCTGTTCCTGTGGTTAACCACCATCTAACTCTGAAATTAAGGGACCCCAGCTTTGCAAGAGGAAACCAAGCAGGTGTCAGGCTGGAAAAAGGACGATTGTAAAGGCAGAAGCTGCAAAAATAGTGGGGAGATTTTCAGGGTGTCCCTTTTCCGGCTAGGTCAGGGCTCTGCAACCTTAAACACTCGAAGAGCCATTTGGACCCGTTTCCCACAGAAAAGAAAACACCGGGAGCCACAAAATCCTTCCAGTGCTTGACTATTTCTTGTAGTTCTGTTTTCTTCTGAAACTTTTCTTGGATTTACCCGTGGTTGGCCTACCGGGGGTTGAAACGCTCAATAAATCGCGTGCCGTCAGGTGTCGCACGGTTGTGATGTATATTTTGAGTGACAGGGAGCCGCAGCAGAGGGGTGAAAGAGCCACATGCGGCTTCAGAGCTGCAGGTTGCTAACCCCTGGGCGAGGTGAATCCCAGATTAGCAACTGGATCGAAGCCAGGAGTTGGAAAGCTGTTGCTTAATAGCTTCCAGTAAAGGCTGGAAAGGAAGTAATTACCTCAAGGGAAACAACCAAGGATGAGAATGAAGGGCATCATATGGGCATTATATACGCTGAGATGCCCGTGAAATCCACATGGGTGAATGGTACAATCCAGCTGAGCAGGAAAGGAAAGAGACCAGGGGTGGGACTTCAAAACTTTTAGTAAGGTCATTGTTTTGAGCGAGTTATTGTGGGGTGTTGTTTTTTTTCCCCCTCTGTTTTATTTTTTTATTCTTTTTATAAGATGAGGATTAGTGGAGATGAGTCATTGTTAAAGATGAATTTGTGATTGCTACCAATCTACGACCGGATCGATGCTTCGTTCTAAAAATATGTATTTTATGTTTATGTTTTTAAAAAGTTTTAAAAAAACATTTTACAAAAAACAATTTTTTTAGTAAGAAGTAGCTGGATGGGTGTGGCCATGGTGGGTGTGGCAAGCTGGCTTCACGCACCACAAGGGGGGGGGTGTTTTTGCCCTCCCTGGGCTCCAGAGGTTTTCCTCGAGCCTTCGGGAGGGCGAAAACGGCCTCCCCAGGCTCCGGAGGCCCTCTGGAGGCCGGAAACTGGCCCATTTCCCGCCTTCCTGAACTTCCAGTAGGCCTGTTTTTCTCCCTCCCTGAGCCTCCGTGTGCGCCTGCATCCAAAATGAGCCGTGTGGGGACTCCTGGGAGGGGAGGGGAGGGGTGGGCGGGGCCAGCTAGGAGAAGGATTTGGGGGTTCTCCGAACTGCACAGAATATTAGCTAGAGGTTCTCCCGAACCCCTGTGAACCCCCAACAGCCCAGCCCTGAAAGAGACGTATTCCTAGATTTTCAGAGGAATTCCTTCACGTTGCTGATGATAGAGGCTTCCCTTCTGGAGACGTTCAATAAAATGAAATCGGGAAGGAGGCCCTTTTCCCAACTAAGCATTAAGATTTGCAGAAAATAGATCCTACGCCCTGGAGAAAGTTTAGCACCTCCAATCTTGGCGTGAAAACAGCAAAGGCTCACCTGTTGCTAAAGGATGTGGCTCAGAACCGTGCTTGCTGAATAAGCCACCTCTGTCTACATTAACGCGCAACATTAAGGCACGACAACCATGACCTGTAGACTGTGGGGTCCACAGGACACTAAGCCACAAAACAGCAAACTGCCCAGAACGTGGCTGCCTGAACCAAGGAAATTCCTCAAAGCTACGAAAAGATACCGTGTTTCCCTGAAAATAAGACCCTGTGTTCTGCCCCAGCTGTGGACCCCAAAGAACGCAGCACACACAAACTCTATATAAAGCTTATTTTACTCAGATAACTTAGTCTTTTTCAACCAAAAGCTGTTAATAAACTGTCTTAACAGCCTACCAGAATTCTAAGATAAGGTAATCACAGTCTTACTAGAGTTGGCAGAAAGCTCAGAAACAATTTTGCAGAGAAGCCAGACGTGAAGGAGATTGAACTAAAGTTGTTCCCTACAGCTTGCTGCAAGTGGCGTTCCTCCTTAAATAGGTTAATGGAGTGGCCAATTAGTCCCAAGCCTTACTCTCAAGGAGACCTCCTCCTGAGGAGCCACTCTTGCCTTTTGGCAGCTCTGTGTGCCTGTGCATCGAGAAGAGGCTCCTCCTCTTCGTCCTCTTCACTTAAAGGAGCTTCGGGAGGTTTTGAAGGCCCTGGCTGAATCCCTGTCTCTGGCACCACATCTTCTCCAGCCTCCTCACTGTCCGACTCGAGCGCCAGCTGCACAGGCTGCTGGCGCAGCACCACACCAGCCTCCTCGTTGTTGGAATCAGCTACAATCCGCACAGGCTGCTGACGGGCCACAACACCCTGTCTTATATTTGTTTGAACCCTGAAATAAGCACTTGGCCTTATTTTCAGGGAGGTCTTATTTTGGGGCGTGTGGAGCAAGACGGGGCTCCTCTTCCCATCTTACCTGATTTCCAGCTCTGTCTCCCTAACCCTAACCAGAGGAAATGGCGGGGACCGGCTGCGCATGAGGTTAAATATTTTCAGGGATGGCTTATTTCCAGGGAGGTCTTATTTTTGGGGAAACACAGTAACAAGGAAAGTTCTCACTTTCTTTGCTGGTAAAAGCACAGTCAGAAACATTTCGTTCACGGCTTTTTTTTTTTTTTAAACCCGTTTTCAACAGGATTCCGTGCACTCTAAACAGCCAAATTTCAGAGGGGAGATAAATATTAAATCTCTAGTTAAATGCCGAACAGGGACTTATTAACTAACTGGCGCTCAAAGGTTAGAACCTGACGCTTTTCAGTGCCCAGGTTGGGCACAGCTGTTTACTTCAGAGTTTCATTTAATGGAGAATCAAAATCAGTAACCACAATAAATGTCCGGTTTCCGCCCCCCACTTCCAGCTTCCACAGCCGGGGGGAGGGGGGAAGAACAGAGGGGAGGACAGAGTCCCATTGTCCTTTCCATGGGCGCAGATTGCAGCGAGACCACCAGCAGTGCAAAGTTTAGCTAAAAAATTTTTAAAAACAGTTCAGTCAAGTTGATAAACTTTGGGAAAGGCCGAACCTCTTGCAGAGAAAGATTTAGCTGAGCAGCCAAGAAAAAGATTGGCACTGCAACCCAGGAGCCCTGCCCACGCCTAGCATCCTCCCAGGGGCCAAGAGGGTGGGGTCCCTTTGTGCCCAGGAGACCCGATACCCTCCGTGGTGGCGGTGATTAATGTGCCTTTTCTTCCTCCGACCGGCAGGCAAATCTGTGGGCATTGTCACCACTACCCGCGTCAACCACGCCACGCCGAGTGCTGCTTATGCGCACTCGGCCGACCGGGACTGGTATTCGGACAACGAGATGCCCCCGGAAGCGCTTCAGCAGGGATGCAAAGACATCGCTCACCAGCTGTTTGAAAACATCCCAGACATCGAGGTGAGTCCAGCGGGAGAGGCCAGGGAAGTCGATTTAGGGCAGGGGAGCTGCAAATGGTGGAATTCGATTTTTTTTTTACTACTGGTTCTGTGGGTGTGGCATGGCTTGGTGGGTGTGGCTGGGGGAAGGATACTGCAAAAACTCCATTACCACGCCATTCCAGGTGAAAGATACTGCAAAATCCCCATTCCCTCCCCACTCCTGGGGAAAGGATACTGTAAAATCCCCATTTCCTCCCGATCAGCTGGGACTCGGGAGGCAGGGAATAGATGGGGGCGGGGCCAGCCAGAGGTGGTATTTGCCGGTTCTCCAAACTGCTCAAAATTTCCGCTACCAGCTCTCCAGAACCTGTCAGAACCTGCTTTAATTTCACCCTTGGTCCAGAGTGCCGTTTCTCTTCCTTGGAGGGCTCCCTGGATGAAGACCCTCCAGGGAGACACCCCCATCCCAGGATTTATCCAGCTAAAAGGAGACAGACGATGAACCAGGTGTTCCCACCCAGTTTGAGCAACGGGAGGTCCCTTCCTTCTCCGCTTCGGTTCTCCGTCTGCAGCAAGGAGGCTCTGGTGAGCAGACTAAGACGCCCCTTCAGGATCCGGGCCTCAGTCTGCTTTGCTGCATTTTGAACCCAGGAGCTGGGAATGGGATGGAGGCTTCCCCTCTCACCTGTTTGATCCTCTGTCAAGCAAAAAAAAAAAAAAAAAACCAACCCAGGGAGAGAAACGCTGGATCTCAGTTCCACCCAACGACCTCTGATCTTCTAAAATGGATTTTCCTTCTCTGCCTCTCATATTGATTGGGAGGACCATGCTTCCTTCCGAATCCCGGTCTTGGTTGGCCTCCATCTGCCCACTTTCACCAGTCAAGCCATCTTCTCGAAGAAGGTACCTATTGATCTGCCAACGGAGCTGGCAGCAGAGTCGGACAATGAGGAGGTTGGGGAGGAACCTGGAGGCTGGGAAAGGCTCGGACGAGGGCTCTGCCTCAGAGGCAGAGAGGAGGTCTCAAGGCAGTTACCAGCTGCCTCTGGAGCTAGACAGCAGTGAGGCAGAGGAACAGCTGGAGCCTGTTCCCAGTGTGTGCATGCACAGAGCTGCCAGAAGAAAAGAACAGCTAAGAAATCAGGGTCAACTTGGGAGTAAAGCCACAGATGGATGATGAATTATCTCTCCCATAGGAAAGAAAAGAGGAGTGAAAGAAGAGTGGGCTTTTGTAGGAAACCGTTCGTTTGTTCAGTTCAGATCCATGAATCTCAGAGACTCTGTGCCAAGTCTTTCCTTGCGCAGCACTGCGTTTGGAAAATATTTACACGGCAGCCTTCCAAGCCAGATAAGGCCTGTGGTCATAAATTCACCTTTGAAAGACTGTTTCTCAGGACCAGAATTCTGCTTCGTGGTTTTTGGGGAAGCCTAGGTCAAAACACTGTTTTAAGGGCAGATGTGGATCATTGTCTCTTGGATGACAGCCAAGAACGTCATTCTTGGGCCAGGATTTCGACAGAGCTCACTTCCTTCTGATCAAACGGCGTCTCCAATGGGGCTCGGTCCAAGACGGCTGCCGGTCACATCAAGTTCCTCTATGAGGCAAGCCGGGCCCTGTGTTGATGAAAGAAAACGTGGGAAAGAGAGGGACGGCTTGCGGGGAGGGACACCTGCCTCTTGATGACCCACAAGGAGACTTCAGTTGAGTGAAGAGCACTTCCAGTACAACAAGCTTGGCTCGCTTTCTTGAGTCCCAAGCCAACATGTCTTTCAGAACTGTACCTGTTGGTTCCCTTCCCGGTGTCTCATCTTGAAGTGCAACTCCTTAAATTCCTTTGGAAGTTAAAAAATCCTACCGTGGGCCGCTAAAGGCTGGCTGCTGAGGAAGGGAAAAGTGCAAAGAAAGAGGCAGGCGGCTGCCCCAGAACCAGGATGAAGGGGGCTGAATCATCTTGGCAGCCACAGATAGTTCCCATGGCCAGAAACCCCCCCTTCCTCTCCCCCCATTGGGGAACAGCATGGTCCTCCTGTTGGTCTCTTCGCCATTCTTTGCTCTGAGTAGTCCCGTCTGACTCTGGGCTTTTCGACACCCCAACTCTTATTATAAACACAAATTTGATAAATGAGCATGAAGGAAAATCAACCGCATTAACAAAAGCTTGGCTTTTGTTTGTTTTGGTTTTTCTTTGTAAGGAAAAACCACTCTCAATTGCAGGTTGCAACATTGCTTATTAATGGCTTGGATGGCTGTTTCTGGCAATGAAGTAAGAACACGGGTGTTCCTGGAAAATTTCCTCTCCGGATTTACGACATTTCTGAATCTCAGCATGAGTAATTCTTTGCCTTTGATTCGGCTGCTGGTTTAAATCATTGAGGGCTCGATGGCAGCTCGGATTTTCTTCCTTTTGATTCAAGCACAACTCCTAACCCGGATAATTTTGATTCAAGTACAACTCCTAACCCGGGTAATTTTGATTCAATCACAACTCCTAACCCGGATAATTTTGATTCAAGTACAACTCCTAACCCAGATAATTTTGATTCAAGCACAACTTCTAACCCGGATAATTTTGATTCAAGCACAACTCCTAACCCGGGTAATTTTGATTCAATCACAACTCCTAACCCAGATAATTTTGATTCAAGTACAACTCCTAATCCAGATAATTTTGATTCAAGTACAACTCCTAACCCGGATAATTTTGATTCAAGCACAACTCCTAACCCGGATAATTTTGATTCAAGCACAACTCCTAACCCAGATAATTTTGATTCAAGCACAAGTCCTAACCCGGGTAATTTTGATTCAATCACAACTCCTAACCCGGGTAATTTTGATTCAAGCACAACTCCTAACCCGGATAATTTTGATTCAAGCACAAGTCCTAACCCGGATAATTTTGATTCAAGCACAACTCCTAACCAGGGTAATTTTGATTCAACCACAACTCCTAACCCGGATAATTTTGATTCAACCACAACTCCTAACCCGGATAATTTTGATTCAATCACAACTCCTAACCCGGGTAATTTTGATTCAAGCACAAGTCCTAACCCAGATAATTTTGATTCAAGCACAACTTCTAACCCGGATAATTTTGATTCAATCACAACTCCTAACCCGGATAATTTTGATTCAAGCACAAGTCCTATCCCGGATAATTTTGATTCAAGCACAACTCCTAACCAGGGTAATTCTGATTCAACCACAACTCCTAACCCGGATAATTTTGATTCAAGTACAACTCCTAACCCGGATAATTTTGATTCAAGCACAACTCCTAGCCCAGATAATTTTAATTCAAGCACAACTCCTAACCCGGATAATTTTGATTCAAGCACAACTCCTAACCAGGGTAATTTTGATTCAAGCACAACTCCTAACC
>WNWU01000166.1:312745-323651 GCA_012654045.1 Ptyas mucosa | reverse complement strand
CACAACTCCTAACCAGGGTAATTTTGATTCAAGCACAACTCCTAACCCGGATAATTTTGATTCAACCACAACTCCTAACCCGGGTAATTTTGATTCAAGTACAACTCCTAACCCGGATAATTTTGATTCAAGCACAACTCCTAGCCCAGAGAAAAGGGAAGAAGGAGGAGAGAGCAATCCGAAGTTCACCAAGGAATCGTTCAATATCGCCTTTGGCCATCCTTGAAGGGCCAGCATCCTCTAAAGTTTAGAGTCTTAAACAAATTAACACTGTATAAAAAAAGACGTTAAGGACCGCAGCCTTAATCCACTCGCATAAATAAATTCCAGCTCTTCGAACACGCCCTTTGGAGCCGGAACGATTGCATAAAACCATTATTAAAATAAACTTTCGTGACTGGGCAACCATTGTGACTTTAATGAGTTTTGAATGTGCCTGAAATGAAATCTATTAGTTCAGCCACAGTAGACAATTGGAACAATATCTCCTTATTTGAGTGCATTTGTGTGCTCATTCCACTCCGGAGTTCTTCTGCTCTCATCCTGAGGTTCAGGAGAACATTTTTTTTTTAAGCAGGGTTTTTTTGAAGCCTCCAGTTTTTTCCAGTTTCCAAGCTGGCAAGGAATTCTTTCTATGACGCTTGACGATAACCTTCCAGAAGCGTTGTTCTTCGGAGCTGAAAACTAGGTCGGGCATCCACTTCAACAGATGTGTGCCAGAGCTGGATTCTGTGGAAACAGGAATCTCTTGGCTTTGCACTCGGTTTGAAATGCAGGCGGTGCATGGGGGAGCTGTGCCAAAGGGTGCCCGTGGGTGCTGAAGTGGACCGCAGGGTCAGAATGGCAGTGTGGGAGACAGGTTGATCTTTGATCTATGTTCGCCCTCCCAGAGGCTCGAGGAAAGCCTCCGGAACCTGGGGAGGGCGAAAATGCCCCCCCCCGTCCATGGTGCAAAAGGCAGAGTAGGCCACCCAAACCATGGCCACGCCCACCCAGCAACTGGGCCGAGAACCGGTTGCTAAAATTTTGGAATCCCACCCCTGCCCAAACCCAACCAATCTGCTATCTCATGAGTGCCACCCGGTTCAGAGAGAGAGAGAGCGCAGCACCCTCTGGCTACAACAACATTTCTTCCTCGCTTTACCGGAGCAGGCGGCACGTTGCAAGAGGAGCCGAGCGGTGCTTGGTGGCATATGTGGTTCTCAATAGGAGCCTCCCTCATTTCAAGGAAAGCTGCTTTGGATCCAGCCCTCCCACCCAGCCACCCACCCACCCCCGGAGAGGAAAAATTGCTTCCTTGATCCATGCAGCTGGCAGGATCTGGATTCCATAAAACGACCAACCATTAGGAGTAGAAAAGCAGGTTAAGGACTGCTCGGTGTGTCAGTCCGCATATTCCCTCTGGGAGGGGCCATTCACTGTCCACCTGTGGCTTTACTCCTGAGTTGACCCTTGTTCCTTAGCTGTTCCCTTCTCCTGACAGCTCTGTGCATGCGCAAACGGGGAACAGGCTCCGGCTGTTCTTCTGCCTCACTGATATCCGACTCCGAAGGCAGGTGACAACTGTCAGACGGCCCTGGCCCTCTCTCTGCCTCTGACGCAGAGCCCTCATCAGGGACTTCCCCAGACTCCAGGACTGGCCCACGTTCCTCCCCAACCTCCTCACTGTCTGAGTCTGCCACCAGCTCCGCTGGCCGCTGGCGGGCCACAACAGATGGGGCGAAAGGCACTCAGATTACAGAAGCTAATTGGACACGAAGCAGGAATTCTCAGAAGGAATTATCCTGGATTATCCCAGAGGCCGGTTCCTGGTCGAGGCCGTTCCCAGAATCTGTGGCCTTGCTGGGGACGCAGTTTCCCATAAGCAGAGATCTCACTCCTTCCGCTGGTTATGAAACCCTTGGCTGGCATGGGAAGTTAGCCTTGGCAGGGGAGATGCCAGGAGGCCCTGAAACAGCTACTTTCGCTTCCAAAGACCTGGCTCAACCATGGCAGACATCTAGCCATGCCAGCTGCTTCCGGGTGCCAGGAGCCTGCGACCGTCCTCCACAGAGCCCTTGGCACCGGGTGCCCCTCGGGTCCACAGGCCAGCTGCCCTCTGGGTTTAGTCCAGCCAGCCAATGGGGCGTGCCTACTTCGGTGCCAACGTCAGCCCGTGGCATCGGGCAGCGCATTTTTTTCTGTGGTAAATAAATAGGTGCGTCTTTCCGTTTGAAAACAAATCCTCCGAGAAAAGGAGAGCTAAATCTGTCACTTAAGTAGCTTAATAGGGGCATTTTTTTTAAAAAAATATATAATCTTAACTTTGTTCCTAGGCTGGAAATAATTATACCTTAGGCAGCCAATTCTATTTAATATAGATCTCTCGGTGTGTAATTATTATGATTATTTTGTCGCTGCTGCCGTTTCGTGATTCACCTTCTAAGACTCTAAATCCAGAGAAGAGGCTGGAAACGCCAGCAGAAAGGGACTGTGGTCAAATAAATATGTTTTCCATCAAGGCCGCCTCAGATGCTTGCCCAGCTGAATTAAAATCCTCTTCGTTTGGGGAAGAAGCCTGAAGGCGCCAATCCAGCCCTTGGGTAGATTTAGGTTGCCTCAAATTGCTCTTGGCCTCTTTCCCGCAGCTTCTGCCAAATCCCTGGCCGGGTAAGAGAGCTGGCTGAGCCAGCATCGGAGGCAATGGAGGCCTCGCTGTGTCGTTACGGGGAACGTCTCAGGGCCTTGTATTTCTTGGTGCCGTCTCTCGCCTCCGTGATGCTCTGCCCTCCCGAGGGTCTCTCTCCGGCCTGCAAGCTTGACGTGCGGAGGGGGCTGCCTTAACTGGCCTCCGGGCACTTCGGCGCCAACGATCCGTTTTGATTATCACTCAGGTCATCATGGGAGGCGGTCGGAAGTACATGTTCCCCAAGAACACGAGCGACGTGGAGTACCCGGATGAGGAGAAGTACAAAGGGACCAGGCTGGACAATAGGAACCTGGTCCAGGAGTGGAAAGACGCCAAGCCCAAAGACAAGGTGAGGGGGCAGGCGGCCAGCTCGGCAAAGCGGTTTCTGATCATGATGGATGAGAGGAGGAGGTTTGCCCCGGGCGAATTGTAGTTTGGAGTCCTCCTGGGCATCAGATCCATCCGGGAGAAAACTCAGGAGACAGGCAGTTGATTGGTTTCCTCCTCCTTCTCCTCCCACTGATAATGTTACCTAGTGTGGTAATGAAATGTCCGAGAGAAAACAACCAAGCTCAGAGAGCACCAAGAACCCCACAGTCCTTTACTTCCTCCTCCTCCTCCTTCTCCTCCTCCTCCTCCTCCCACTGATAATGTTACCTAGTTTGATAATGAAACGTCTGAGAGAAAACAACCAAGCTCAGAGAGCACCAAGAACCCTACAGTCCTTTTCCTCCTCCTCCCCCCACTGATAATGTTACCTAGTTTGGGTAATGAAATGTCTGCAAGAAAACAACCAAGCTCAGAGAGCACCAAGGAGCCCACAGTCGTTTTCCTCCTCCTCCTCCTCCTCCTCTTCCTCCTCCTCCTCCTCCTCCACCTCATTCCTTACTAGCACTGATGATGTTACCTAGTTTGGATAATGAAATGTCTCCGAGAGCACCAAGGATCCCACACTCCTCCTCCTCCTCTTCCTGGGCTCTCTCAGCAAGAGATTCACTGAGGATCACCCAAATAATCTCAGGGAAGCCCGCCTTCAGCCTGTCGCTCCTGAGCCAGAACCCCCTTTGTGAGCTGCCCTGGCCGTCCTTAGAGGGGGAGTGGGCAGGGATCCGGCTGCCAAAATCCTTCGGCTGAGCCCCCTCCCCCTCTCCTCTTTTCCCAGAATGCCCTTTATCTATGGAACCGGGCGGGGCTGATGGAGCTGGACCCAGCGAAAGTCGACTATGTTTTGGGTGAGTTTGGCAGGCGGGTGGGGAGCTCAGGTGGACTCTCAAGGTGCTGGCCCCCCTTTAGCAGAGACAACCCCCCCCCCTCGAGAGCCCCTAAGGCCTCTGGCGTGACCTTCCTTGGCATGACTCGCTTGGCCGGCCCCGCCACTGAATTTGTCCCGGTGCCAGATGTCTTATCACGCTCGCAAAGGACAACGCTCGCTCTCCAAGCCCAAATGGAAAAAAATTAGGGGGGGGGGGAGGGCCGTGTGTCGAAAGTGCACACATGTGCTGGCGCCCATAATGCAATGCGCCCCCCCTTGCGCATGCGTGCACGACTCCCTCACATTCCCCCCATGCATGCATGCATGACCCCCCCCCACGCACCCCTGCACAGGCACACGCGTCCCCACTGCCCCCCGATTTTGGGCCTAGCAGGCTTCCCTGCAGCCTCCTGGGCCCAAAAGGAAGCTGGGAGGGGGCGCGCCACCCACCCCTGCACTCCGCCCCTCCCGCATGCACCCCATGCCTCCCGAAAGTCAGCTGGCTTGCGGGAGGCGCGCATGTGCCCATGCGTGGTGGAGCTAAGCTAGGCGATGGCTTGCGTGCCCGCAGAGAGGGCTCTACATGCCAGCTGTGGCACGCGTGCCATAGGTTCTCCATCACGGACCTAAGCATTCGTGCATGTCATTTGTCCTCCAGCATGGGATGGATTTGCGGGCAATTCAAAGCTCCGAGAAGCCGCCTTGCCTGCTGCCCCACTTTCGTTTAATGGGTTAAAGGGGGAGACCGATCTCTTCTGAGGAAGCTGCCAGTCCATTTTTTTTGCCTTGGGGATAATTCCTTGCTACGAGGTGAAAGTTTGAAAGTGTGAAAGTTTCCTCTTGCAAGGAGGGGCGTAGGGCAGCTCCGGAGTGGGGAGGACAGGCAGATAAAGGTTGGCACCCTGGCAAGGATCAGACCCTCGCAAGAGCAGCCAGAAGGTGTCTGTTCTCACCTAGGCTTCCCAAGAGCACGAAGCAGATTCCTTGTCCCGACAAAAACCCCTTTTTATTAAGTGACTGTGAATTCCTCTCATTCACATCCAGCAAAAGTCTTTCAAGGGTGAATTTACAGTCACAGACCTTATCTGGCTTGGAGAGCTGCCAGGCCGATATCTTCAAAACGTGGCAAGGAGTCGCGAACCAATTAAGCGAACGAATTGTCTCCTGCAAACTCCCCTCCCCTTTCGCTCCTCTTTTATTCCCTCTGGGAGGGGCCGTTCATCGTCCACCTGTGGCTTTACTCCCAAGTCGACCCTTGTTCTTTAGCTGTTCCCTTCGTCTGGCAACTCTGCGCATGCGCACACTGGGAACAAGCTCCAGCTGTTCGAAGGCAGCTGATAATTGGCATACGGCCCTGGCCCCCTCTCTGCCTCTGACGCAGAGCCCTCATCAGAGCCTTCCCCAGACTCCAGGACTGGCCCAGGTTCCTCCCTAGCTTCCTCACTGTCCGAATCTGCTGCCAGATCCGCTGGCCGCTGGCTGGCCACAACAGTGTCTTGACATGCAGCTGTGCACACAGCAGCTCATCCCCAGGACAGCAAGACGCTGAAGGGCAGAAGCTGAAGAGTGGAGGTCCTGGTGAAATCCCCCTCTTCAGCTGCCTGTGTGGCATCTTCTGGGCAGCTCTTGCCAAGTCCTGTCCCTCTTCTCCGCAGGTCTCTTCGAGCCCATCGACATGATGTATGAACTCAGCAGGAACAACCAAACCGACCCTTCCTTGACTGAAATGGTGACAGTGGCAATCCGAATCCTCCAGAAGAACCCCAATGGATTCTTCCTCCTGGTGGAGGGTGAGCCACGGGAAGGGGGCTGCTGTGGGACGGGTGGGGGAGAGACCGAAGAGGGCTGGTGGGAAGGAACCACGCTTGGAATTCACCCTCCTTGTTTTTTGAAGGCGGCAGGATTGACCACGGACACCACGAGGGAAAGGCCAAGCAGGCTCTGCACGAAGCGGTGGAGATGGACCGGGCCATAGGCGAGGCTGGCATCCTGACCTCTTCCGAAGACACCCTGACGGTGGTGACCGCAGACCACTCCCACGTCTTCACATTTGGGGGCTACACAATCCGTGGCAACTCCATTTTCGGTACGTGACGTCTCCGTCCATTGACGCCTGTAACACTGTGTGAATGCTTGAATTCTTGGTCAGCGAAATGCCCCCTTGGACAGCAGAGGGCTCAGTTCCCTGGGGGGGGGACAGCCCACCTCTCGCCTGGACTACTGTAATGCTCTCTACATGGGGCTCCCCTTGAGGAGCACCCAGAGGCTCCAACTGGCGCAGAGTGCGGCCGCGCGGGTGGTGATGGGAGCGACGTGGTGCTCCCATGTTACTCCTCTCCTGTGCGAGCTGCACTGGCTCCCGGTGGTCTTCCGGGTACGCTTCAAGGTACTGGTTACCACCTTTAAAGCGCTTCATGGCTTAGGACCCAGGTACTTGCGAGACTGCCTACTACCACCAATAGCCTCACACCGACCGGTACGCTCCCATAGAGAGGGGCTCCTCCGGGTGCCGTCGGCCAAACAATGTCGACTGGCGGCTCCCAGGGGGAGAGCCTTCTCTGTGGGGGCACCCACTATCTGGAACGAGCTCCCCCCGGAGATACGGAGGATCCCGGACCTTCGCGCCTTCCGCCGTGAGCTAAAAACTTTTCTGTTCCACCAGGCGGGCCTGGCCTAATTTTTCCCCTTCTTCTGTAAAAATAATTTTAAAATTTAAATATTTTAATATTTGGGGTTTTAATATTTTATAATTGGGATTTTAAATAGTCGGGGCCATTGTTTAATTTGGTTTTATTTGGCTTTTAAATTTTGTATGTATGTTTTTTACTTTTGGCTGTTCACCACCCTGAGTCCCCTCGGGGGAGAAGGGCGGTATATAAATATAAATAAATAAATAAATAAACTTGTGGGTCACATCCATTTGGTCCTAGCTAGTCCCATAACACTGGGTCTCCCTTGCCCTGGGCGAAAGAGGGCTGGGAAATAAATTCTGGGTTCATTTAATGCCGGGATCGATCCTTTCATGTCCACATAGAGACAGGCCCCAAAGAGGTTACGGGAGAAGCCTTGGTAAAGATGGCTTCCCCTTTCTCTAGGGCTGGCCCCGATGCAGAGCGACATGGACAAGAAGCCATTCACTTCCATCCTGTATGGAAACGGACCCGGGTACAAAATAATAGCTGGAGAGAGAGAGAACATCTCTGCGGTCAATTTCAGTGAGTACTAGTCAATTTCCTTCCAGCAAATAGTCAATTTCCTTTCAGCAAATAGTCAATTTCCTTTCAGCAAACGGGGTTCAGCGTGTTCATTTCCAGAGGCTCATCTACAATGGCTCTTGGGCCAGTCCAGGCTGGATTTATTCCTGTTTTAGAACCCCCGGATCAGCCATGGCGCTTGTCCATCCAAAGGTTTGCCGGGGCATCTCTTCTCCCTTGACTCATCTCCGAATGCCTACGGGTACCGGCTCCGTATCTTGCCTTCCTTCGTCTTTCTCCCTCTCCCTCTGGAGGGTATTCACTTTCTCTCTCTCCCTCCCTCTGCAGCCGATACCAACTACCAGGCGCAGTCAGCTGTCCCGCTGCGCATGGAAACCCACGGAGGAGAGGACGTGGCCGTCTTCTCCAAGGGCCCCATGGCTCACCTCCTCCACGGGGTCCACGAGCAGAACTACATCCCCCACGTGATGGCTTACGCAGCCTGCATTGGCGAGAACCGGGCGCACTGCCGTTCGGGTGCGCCAGGCAGCCGTTCCGGATCCGTCCCTCTGATTTCGGCCATCTTCTCCGTCCTCCTGCTCCGAGTTTTGTTCTAAAGGCTCCAGCTCCTCGGACTCTCCGGATCGAGGTTTTTTTGTTTTGTTTTGTTTTTTTGGCCTGTTTTGAGATTTCCAGCCTCAAACTTCCCTCGAGGGGGGTTTCTGGCATCATGGAGGGGGAAACCACATTGGACGACTCAACTGAATCCCCAAGGAACTGCTGTGCTCTGGAACAGAACGGTCCGTGGTGTCAGGATCGGTGCCAATCGGAGCAGCTGGAAAAGCCGGGATATTTTTTTTCCCCCTCACCCCTCTTAGAAGGATTTGTCCCATTGGAGCAGGAAGGAGCATATGTGCCTGGCTCACCTCGAAAGACCTTAGGCATCTCCGGGCCTTGAACTCTTCCAAAGAGTGTTCCCCCAAATTCTTCCAAAGCCAATTCAGGACAGAAATACGTCCCCGTTTGCCCGCTGTCCCGGTTGCCTGCTCTGATCCACTTTCGCTTGCAAGTGGTGGAACTCAAGAGGCAATCACATCTGTCCACATTGATTTGAGCCTCGAAGAATTTCCTAGCAGCTTCCAAGAGCCTCACCCTTCACCCCAAAAGGAAGCTAGTCACAGGACATCCCAGGCAGGGGTGATCCGGGGCACGGAAATCCATAAATTACCAAACCCCCATAAAAAGAAGATTTGTGCCTCACCCCCCCCCCCCCCCCGTCAAGTCAAGTTTTTCCACTGTCAACAGCTGGGACAGGATGGCCCTTTCTAAGCAGTTCTGAAGGCTTTTAAAACACGTTGTGCTTTACATCCACTTCCCCCGCCGCGAAGAATGTGACTTTAAAACAGAAATCTCTGCCACAGGGGAAGGAATCCAACGAAGCGAGGAGGCGGCAGTGGGTGCCATCGTAATACGCCAGGGTGGGTAGGGCCCTGGTGTGAACTCTTGTTACGCACTGCGGTTTGTAAATGACTTAGCTTGCAGATTAGCACAGTATACAAACCTGGTTACTGTATGCAGCTTATTCAGCAAACTCTGGTTAAAGGCCAAAAAAAAAAAAAAAGAATTGGCTTAATTTGAGAGGTGGACAGGAACGACTGCAGAGTCCACCCTGGCGTAAGCGGTGTGGGAGGGGGACTGCTTACAAGGGCCGTAGTGGAAATCTTTAAGGGGGTGAGAGGGGAGAGCCTGTTTATGAACTGTGTCCAACTTGGTGCAGAAGGCTGAGTGGGGGTAAGGAAAGGAGAACCGGAAGGGGGGCGCTGCCCTCCAGAAAACAGGAGGACTAGAATGAAGTCAGACAGGTCTCGGCAGTGAATGTCCCACCTGGAGGTCAGACTTGCTCTGACTCTTCATACCTTGAGAGCAAATTCCTTGTCTTTCCTTTTGCTTCTCATGGGCTGTAGGTTCGGGGCAACCAAAGGGCATCCATTGATCCTCAACTGGTCTTTTAACACCGTGGAAGTCATTTCCGCAAGACTCCCCCACACCCACCCACCCCCCAGCTGGAAGCCATGACGGATGGGCAACGATTCGCCTTTAGAGGCCGTGCGTGCACGAAAGGGGAAGAGGTGAGAAGGCTGGTCCATCTCTGAACTTCTCCAGAAGCTTCTGGTGGTTGCAAGAGCACCAGGCTGGATTCCCGGTCATCCTCAGTTGGGTGCCGCTTGGCTTCTCACAGCTCTTCCGGTCTTCCTCTTCAGCTTGGACCGGGAAGGAGTGTAGGAAACGGAGTTGGGGGCAGCTTCTTTGCCCTCTGCAAGGATGGGACCAGTGGTGGTATTTAGCCGGTTTTAGCCGGTTCGGGCGAATGGTTAGGGGTGGCTGCGGGAGGCTCCACCCACTCGCCCTGATGTCATCACATCCTGTTTCTGACGCTCCGGTAGCAAACCGATAGCAAAGGTAAATGAATACCTGGACAGGATCTTCACCTCTCCCTGCTACTTTGGCAGGACAAAGTCTTTTAAGAGCACCGGGAGATTTTCGCTTCCCGACAGAGAAAAGCGTCAAGACAAGCAGCTTCTTCATCTTTGAGGGATGGATGGAAGGCTTCTGTGCCAAAGAAAAGGCGCCCAGATCGACTGGCAGGAACACGGGCACCTTTTGAGGGAGAGAGATCTGTGGGAGTTGCTCTCGATTTATAAAAAAAACAACTCTAAATTGAATTTTTTTTTTTTTTTTGGTCTTTGTTTGCCTAACTTTTTAAAAAATTGAAATTCAGGGGGGAAAGGAGGAATCTGAAATAAAATTGTTTTGGACCGGCTGAAGAACTGGCTGCTTTGAAAGGAAATGGGGCACTTTCCAGGGCACAGCGGGTATCCAGAACCACAGATCTGATTTGGGGAACAGCTGGACAAGAAAGCGATGGGAAAGCCATCTGCTGAGGACGTTTCAGAAAGGAAAGTTCTTCCTAAGTTTTGGAGTCAGCTCTTCTCTCTGCTCGGTTGGGCCATCCGTTTCCGGATGTTGAATTGGGGGCCATCCTTCCCGCCCCATTCACACGTTTCAAAAGAGGAGCAGGGGAAGAATTAGAAGATTAGATTAGATTAGAATTCTTTATTGGCCAAGTGTGATAGATAGATAGATCAATGATAGAATTAAGTCTTTATTGGCCAAGTGTGATTGGACACAAGGAATTTGTCTCCGGTGCATAAGCTCGCAGTGTACATAAAAAGAAAAGATACTGTTGCATTCGTCAATGTTACATTAGTTTCCCGGAGGCTGAAGATGAGTGGGATGAGAGAAAGGAAAACATCCACGGATAGCAGAATCAACAGCAACTTTATTGAGCATCAGACATAGTTTATATAGTTTCTAAGTTTCTCAGTTCTCACCTACTATGCGTGTTACATTATTATTGGTTAACAAATCTCCAAGGCACAATAATTGGTTAGCACTTACATCACTGGTTTTCGTGAGAATATGCACAAAAGTGTTATACATTGAGAGCGGCAAATGTTGCAGGTTATACTTTGTTTCATCCTGTGTCCTTGTACACGCTAGAAACACTGCTTGCTTGCAGATGAGAACTGCTTTGTTTGCACTTTGGTGAGAGCACAGTTCCAAAAACCATACAGATGAGCAAAGCAATAACCCTACAAGATACACTTGTCAAGAACCGTAAGGTACAACCCTTAATGATAGCCATAGGGTACAAATAAGCAATCAAATCATACTAGGAAATAGAGATAGATCGATGATAGAATTAATTCTTTATTGGCCAAGTGTGATTGG
>WNWU01000166.1:301874-312735 GCA_012654045.1 Ptyas mucosa | reverse complement strand
ATGATAGAATTAATTCTTTATTGGCCAAGTGTGATTGGACACATAAGAAATTTGTCTCCGGTGCATAAGCTCTCAGTGTACATAAAAAGAAAAGATACACTCGTCAAGAATCATAAGGTACAACCCTTAATGATAGCCATAGGGTACAAATAAGCAATCAAATCATACTAGAAAATAGAGATCGATAGATCGATGATAGAATTAATTCTTTATTGGCCAAGTGTGATTGGACACATAAGGAATTTGTCTCCGGTGCATAAGCTCTCAGTGTATATAAAAAGAAAAGATACACTCATCAAGAATCAAGGTACAACCCTTAATGATAGCCATAGGGTACAAATAAGCAATCAAATCATACTAGGAAAGATAGATAGATAGATAGATAGATAGATAGATAGATAGATAGATGATAGATCGATGATAGAATTAATTCTTTATTGGCCAAGTGTGATTGGACACACAAGGAATTTGTCTCTGGTGCATAAGCTCTCAGTGTACATAAAAAGACAAGATACATTCGTCAAGAATCGTAAGGTACAACCCTTAATGATAGTCATAGGGTACAAATAAGCAATCAAATCACTAGGAAACAGATAAATAGATAGCTAGATAGATGACAGAATTAATTCTTTATTGGCCAAGTGTGATTGGACACACAAGGAATTTGTCTCCGGTGCATAAGCTCTCAGTGTACATAAAAAGAAAAGATATACTTTTCTTTTCAAGAGTCATAGGGTACAACCCTTAATAATAGTCATAGGGTACAAATAAGCAATCAAATCATACTAGGAAACAATATCAATATAAATTGTAAGGATACAGCAACAAGTTACATCATACAGTCATAAGTGGGAGGAGATGGGTGATGGGAACGATGAGAAGATTAATAGTAGTGCAGACTTAGTGAATAGTTTGACAGTGTTGAGGGAATTATTTGTTTAGCAGAGTGATGGCGTTCAGGGGAAAAAATTGTCCTTGTGTCTCGTTGTTCTGGTGTGCGGTGCTCTATAGCGTCGTTTTGAGGGTAGGAGTTGACACAGTTTATGTCCAGGATGCGACGGGTCTGTAGATATTTTCACAGCCCCCTTTTTGACTCGTGCAGTATACAGGTCCTCCATGGAAGGCAGGTTGGTAGTCCTTGCTTTTTTTCTGCAGTTCCAATTATCCTCTGAAGCCTGTGTCTGCCTTGTTGGGTTGCAGAACCAAACCAGACAGTTACAGAGGTGCACATGACAGAATCACCCCAAACCCATCCAACGAGGTAGAGGAAACAGAGGGGCTCCTAAAAGAAATGGCTGCTCTGCTATCCTCCGGGGGCGGGGAGGGCTGATGGGTTGCCAAGGGACTTTGGGGTGCTTTAATTGTACAGAGCGGAGATTCAGAAATTTGCCATTAGAGGCTGGTGGCTTGCAGGTCATATCTGTCCACTCAAATCTGGGACAGTTTGACACCTGGGCTGACAGGGGGAGGGAGGGAGGGAGGGGGCACATCGCCTTGCTCGCCCCAGAGCCCCTATTACTGAGGACAAGGGAAGGGGACACCCCCCTCCCCTCGTCTGGGGTGCTGCAGAGCTGTTTGCCAAGCAAAGTCAACAACGCTGGGCTAAACAGACAGAGTGTCTGATCTGGCACCTTAATAAATACATCTATTCCTATATTTAGGGGTTAGTGGTTTCGCCCTCCACGTCCCACAAGCTCAACCCGGCACAGAACACTAGTCAAAAGGCGTCAGGAGCCGAAAATGACAAATAACAGAGCAGGAGCTTCCCGAATGAAAACATTTCTAGGTTGAATTAAGAGATTCCCCCTAGAGATGAGGAGGAACTTTCTGACGGCGAGAAACAATCAACCCGTGGAACAGAAGTTGCCCTTCGGGAGTTGCGGCAGCTTCATCGCTGGAGGCTTTCGAGAAAAGATCGGACTGACATTCGTCAGAAATGGCGTAGGGTCTCCCGCGTGAGCGGGGAGGGGAAGGTTTGGACTAAATGACCTATAACAGTGATGTCTAACCTTTTTGCCGTCACGTGCCAAAAACGTGGGGAGTGCGGGGGGGTGTCACACACACGTGCCCGCACCCATAATTCAATGCACACACACCCCCGCGCGCATGTGGACGTGACCCCCCCGTGCGACCCTCCGCTTTTGGCACGAGATTGGGCTGTTAGGTCTGTTTTTTGCCTTCCCCAGGCTCCAGAGGCTTCCTTGGAGCCTGGGGAGGGCGAAAACAGCCTTCCCCACCCGCCTGGAGGCCGGAAATGGCCTATTTGCTCACTTCCTGTGGGACCGGAAGGCCCTTTTTTCGCTCTCCCCAGGCTCCAGAGCCTTTCTACGAGCCTGGGGAGAGCAAAAAACGGGCCTTCCCCTCTCCACCCCCCCGGAGGTCCTCCGGAGGCCGGAAACAGCCTGTTTCCTGACTTCTGGTGGGCCCAAAAATCAGCTAGCTGGCACGCGCATGCACCCCGGAGCTGAGCTCATGTGCCCACTGATACGGCTCCATGTGCCACCTGTGGCACACGTGCCATAGGTTCGCCATCACGGACCTATAAGGTCCCTTCCGACTCGTGCTAATCTGTAAAATATAAACCGGCAAGTGGGGCAGCGCAAGGCGGAGGGCAGCAGTCAACGGAGGGAAAGGGGACAGATTTCGGCAGCTCTGGGGGCCTCCTCGGTTCAGCAAAGCCCCCCTCTCCCCGACAAGAGTGGGGAGTCGGGGTTCAGAATCTGGGCCAGTCGGGGTTCAGAATCGCACATTAGGGTCACATTTCAAAAGAGCACTGCAAAGCTTCTTTAATGGAATCGCCTTGAAAACATCTGCCTGCTCTCCTTCCCTTGGCATGTTCGGACGGTGGTTAAAGGAGGGGGGACTCAGGTCTCGGAGAGGAAATGCCAGATACTGACCCCCCCTCCCCGCCCCTGTGAGCAGAAATGCCCCCCCCTTTTTTTGCTCTGTGTCTAAATTAGCCACAACCAAGCATAATTTTCTAAAGTTTGCTTGGGCTCCTGGCCAGGGAGAACATCACAACCGCTTACTGGCCAAGAGCCTCTGTGGAAAGTTCAGAGTCCGAGGGAGAAGCTCGGCAGCCGTGGCACCTGGTGCCTCAGCTGGACGGGAGCCCTCATGGGAAACATCTGGGCAGAAGGGAATGGCGCTGGTCCTCCCTGGATCTGGCCATAGGAGGCCTCATCCATCTCACCTGAAGAGATGCCCAGACAGATGTTGACAAAGGGGAACTCGAGGAGCCTTGGGAGGGGAGTCTTAGTGGACAACCAGTTAAATATGAGCCAATAGTGTGAGGTGGCAGCCCAAAAAGCCAACGCAATCCTAAATTGCATGAACAGAGGGATACAATCAAGATCAAGGGAGGTACTAATCCCACTCTATAAAGCCTTAGTAAGGCCACACCTAGAGTCCTGCATCCAGTTTTGGTCCCCACACTATAAAAAAGATGTTGAGACTCTAGAAAAAGTGCAGAGAAGAGCAACCAAGAGGATTAGGGGACTTGAGACTAAAACAGACGATGAACGGTTGCAGGAACTAAGCATGGCTGGTCTCGTGAAGAGAAGGACCAGGGGAGACAGGATAGCAGTCTTCCAATATTTGAGGGGCTGCCCCAGAGAGGAAGGGGAGTCAAGCTATTCTTCAAATCACCTGAAGGCCAGACAAGGAACAATGGATGGAAACTGACCAAGGAGAGATTCAACCTGGAAATAAGGAGGAATTTTTCTGACAGCGAGAGCAATCAACCCATGGAACAGACGTTCCATGCCTTCAGAAGTTGTGGGAGCTTCATCCCTGGAAGCTTTCAAGAAGAGACCGGGACTGCCACCTGTCAGAAACGGTGTAGGACCTCCTGCTTGGGCAGGGGGTTGGACTAGATGACCTCACAAGGTCCCTTCCGATTCTGTTAATCTGGTCAGGGAGGGTTGTACCTTCAGGATCCTCTGCTTGAATTGGTTGTTACCCCTGATCAGCTTCGCTCTTCTTGGTCACTTCCAGACCCCTTCGCAATTACGGTTCCTGAAATGAAATTCCAGGTTGATTTTTTTTTTCTTTTCTACAAGATGCCCCCAAAGCAAGTCAGATTCTGGGAAGAAACGCCCTCTGCATGCCTTAATCCTAGGCCGTGCAACCGGGCAGGGATGCTAAAGCAAACCCCAGGCCACACAATAGCTACCTCTGTGTCCGCAGATGCCACTTGGGCCCCTCTATCCGGGCGGCTGTGGGAGGGTGGAGAGCCTCAAGACAAGCCTCAAGAGAGCCTCAAGAGAAGCCTCGAGAGAGCCTCAAGAGAAGCCTCAAGAGAGCCTCAAGAGAAGCCTCAAGAGAGCCTCAAGAAAAGCCTCAAGAGAGCCTCAAGAGAAGCCTCAAGAGAGCCTCAAGAGAAGCACTTCCCCTCCTGTCTCCTGGTGGGCACCAAAGGGCAGGGGGGGGGCAAGAAAGAAAGGGCACTTTTCTTGGTCCACTCCGGATGGGCAGATGTCCTTCAAAGCAGCGGAGGCCACAAGGGAATCTCTGGGCTGCTCCTGGCTCCAATTCTTGCCAGGCCCCACAAGCAGGCCACCGGGGACGATGGGTCCTCCCCTCCCGGCCTCAAATGCCTTGCGGTTATCGGTCAGATTCCACCAGGTCTCCTGGCCCAGCCAGCCCTGTGGACAAAGGGACAGGCCAGAGTTGATCGGCTTCACCGTCTGCCCAGTTGAATGTCAGGTCTGCAAACCAGCCTGGCCACCAACAACACCTCCCCACCCCCCACCCCTACTGAGGTTCGTTTTTGAAACTTTTCCCTCTGCGGAAACCTCTCTCTTTTTTTGGCTTTTTTTGACCTCCTTTTGTCAGAATCGGGGCTTAAACCGAGCCTTTCCTTTCCTGGCAGATGGCACCCAAGGCAACAATGTGCGGCTTGGAGGGAGGGAGTCTAGCTGGACCACTGGCTGACCACCGGGAGCCCAGGCCAGCTGGGTTGGCAGCCAGAGTGGGAAAAAGTTTGTTCAGCGGGAAGGTTTGGATAAATATTTATCTCCAGAGGGCAGGTGCCCAAGGAGGTGAGAAGGGACCGAACGGCTTCTGTCAAGCTTCAGGTGAGAGAAGGAATTTGATGGCCAGATAAGAGAGGAAACAGAGGTGGCAGCAAAGGAGCTGTGCCAACGCTTGGCACCTAACCTGCTGCCCGGAGAAGAGGCCGGTGCCCCTTCCAAAACCAACCAATCAGATCATCATGGAAGGTTGGCAAAGCCGGACACAGGAAGCCTCTGTCCTCCCCGAGCCACCAGGCAGAGGCTGCCCGGGCACTAAGAATAGCAACTGAACAGGAGACAGGGAAGTGCCCTGAAAAATACTTTTCGTGGGTTTGCTTTTCGCAGAGCCAAACACAAGCTCTCTTCCAATGCCAAGCAGCAGCACGTGGCACATCAGGTCCTGGCGTTTTGGGGCGAGCTGAGGCTACCTTCCCCTCGGCCAGTTTAATCAGGAGGGGCAGATTTGGGTTCAGAGAGCCCAATAAATAAATCAAAAAATAAATAGAAAGCAGCCAGAGGTGGTTTCAATACCCAAGAAAAAGCTCACCAGATTTCTGTCCAGAAGGAATATATAAATCTTTCCCTTCCCCACCGTCATCCTGTCAGAGCTGAAGAAGTTTCTTGGATGAGAAGACAAAACTTCTTCAAAAGAAAAAAGAAAAAAAAAAAACCCTTGACAGAGATGGCAAAAATGTCAGCGTACTTGAAGGACCATTCCGATGAAAGATACGTATTGGAGCGGAGAAGATGGATCGACCGCATTCAAAACAAGTATCAGACTCCAAAGTTTCAAATAGCCTAGGAGTGAAATCTTTCATCTTAATTTTTAGTTTATGTTTATAGTTTTTTGAACTAGGTGGAGTGAAAGACCAAGTGAGAATTTGGAGTCTGTAAAATGTTAGCATATTTTAGTTTATGATTGTTAAATGTATTTTGTTCTGGGAAGTCCGGGGAGGGGGGGTGGGGGGAGGGGAAATGGGTGGGAGAGGGGGGGAGGGATGGGGGGTAGGAGGGAGGGGGGGAGAAAATGTTTGTATCTTTGATAAAACTTTTTAATAAAAAAAAAACAAACAAACCCCAGAAAATCCAGTTGCCTCCTGAAAAAAAGCACCTTTGTTAACCAGGAATAAACCAAAGGCAGTGGGCCACAGTGGGAGCTGCGGGAAGGGCACAGCTGAGGGCATGAGATGAACCCGAATCAAACTTCCCTTGGATGAAATAAATGACCACTGTAGGTTTTCTCCTTTCTTCCTTCTTTCTCTCTCTCTCTCTCTCTCTCTCTCTGCCATTGCTGACCCTCGAGAGGTCACCGTGCTCTCTTCTTTCCCGGAAGTTCCTGCAACAATTCACAATTTTGGAGTTTTCCAATATCTTTTCCAGAAAAACCAAGTTTCTAAAAAATAATAATAATAATAATAACAACCCCAAACCACTTGGCAAGTGACAATATGGAAACCAGCTTACAGTTAAGCATGGGTGGGGTTTCCCCCACAGAAGAATTCCTCCCGATTTTCAAGGCCAGAAACGATCACCTCATATCCACCGCCTCTTCTCTTCCTTCAAACCCCAGAATGAGAAAACGCTACACTTTTTAAAAATTAAATATCTGGCCCTTTTACAAACCCTTGGCTTGGATCCGGTCCCTCTGGAAAGGCTGCCATCCCTGAGACTGACAGAGCTTGCCTTGGAACACCGGTTTTATTTCTTCGCCCTTTTAATAATAATCGCACATTATTAACCTGGAGTATTTCCTGCCTGAGGTGCGGCGATGGTTACACATTTAGACGGCTGTAGAATAGAATAGAGTAACGAAGTTGGAAGGGACCTTGGAGGTCTTCTAGTCCAACCCCCTGCTTAGGCAGGAAACCCTACACCACTTCAGACAAAATGGTTAGCCAACATCTTCTTAAAAACTTCCAGTGTTGGAGCATTCACAACTTCTGCTGGCAAGTTGTTCCACTGGTGAATTGTTCTCACTGTCAGGAAATTTCTCCTTAGTTCTAAGTTGCTTCTCTCCTTGGTTAGTTTCCACCCGTTGCTTCTTGTCCTGCCCTCAGGTGCTTTGGAGAATAGCTTGACTCCCTCTTCTTTGGGGCAGCCCCTGAGATATTGGAAGACTGCTATCATGTCTCCCCTCGTTCTTCTTTTCATTAAACTAGACATGCCCAGTTCCTGCAACCGTTCTTCCTATGTTTTATCCTCCAGTCCCCTAATCCTCTTTGTTGCTCTTCTCTGCACTCTTTCTAGAATCTCCACATCCTTTTCACATCGTGGCGACCAAAACTGGATGCCGTATTCCAAGTGTAGCCTTATTACCAAGGCCTTATAAAGTGGTATCAACACTTCACGTGATCTTGATTCTATCCCTCTGTTGATGCAGCCTAGAACTGTGTTGGCTTTTTTGGCAGCTGCTGCACACGGCTGGCTCCTATTTAAATGGTTGCCCACTAGGACTCCAAGATCCCTCTGACAGTTACTGCTATTGAGGGAGGTGCCCCATATACTGTACCTGTGCATTTTGGTTTCCTTGCCTAAATGTAGGACCTTGCTTTTTTTGCACCGTTGAATTTCATTTTGTTCGATAGCGCCCAATGTTCAAGTCTGTCAAGATCCTTCTTTATCTTGAGCCTATCTCCTGGAGGGTTGGTTATTCCTGCCAGTTTGGTGTCACCTGCAAATTTGATGAGTTCCCCGTCTATCCCCTCGTCCAAGTCATGGATGAAGAATGTTGAAGAGTACTGGGCCTAAAACAGAGCCTTGGGGTACTCCACTGCATACTTCCCTCCAAGGTGGCACACCTGAATCTGGCCAGATTAAGGGATACCTTATGTTAGCGTCCCTGTGTCTGTTGTGGCCTGTCAGCGGCCTCTGCAGCTGGTGGCTGATTCTGACAGTGAGGAGGCTGGTGTGGTGCTGCGCCAGCAGCCTGTGCAGCTGGCACTCGAGTCGGACAATGAGGAGGCTGGAGAAGATGTGATGCCAGAGGCGAGGATTCAGCCAGGGCCTTCAGAACCTCCAGAAACTTCCATAAGTGAAGAGGAAGAAGAGGAGGAGCCTGTTTTCGATGCACGGGCGCGCAGAGCTGCCAAATGGCAGGAGTGGTTTCCTCGAGAGTAAGGCTTGGGGCTAATTGGTCACTCCCTTAGCCTATTTAAGGAAGGACGACGACTGAGGCAATTTGCAGGGAACAACTTCGTTCACTCTCCTTCGCGTCTTGATCTTAGTTCTCTGCCAATTGCTTCTGGGCTTTCTGCCAACCAGAGTAAAATTACGATTATTTATTCTTTGGATTCCTGTAGGCTGTAAAGAAAGTTAATTAACAGCCTTTGTTTGAAAAAAAACTGATTTAATTTAGTAAACGAAGGTTTGTACAGACTTGGTGTGTGCTGCGTTCTTTGGGGTCCGTAGCTGGGGCAGAACAGTGTCTCAGGGGTCCCCTCCTTGTGAAAAACAGGGATGGGGGAAATCCGATCCTGCTCGCGGCATCTGCAGGGGAGGGAATGGGGCCGAGGCAGGAAGCTCATCTCCTCTTGGTGCTATTTTCACGGCGTCGATCCCAAAAGCATCAATGCTGAGCTTCCCACAAAGGCAGAACAAAGCGAGAAGTGGCTTGTTCCTTGGCATCTCAAACTGGGTGGGCTCCAGTCCTCACCACCAGGTAAACAACAATTTGCTCAGCACCAGGTAGATTAAAGGGGAAAGCACTTAATCCCAACCGGCAACCCAGGCAGAGAGAGGGGCGGTGGTGGTGGTGGTGTCTGTATGTCATCCCTGAACGCAGAAAGCACAAAATGCTTTCTTCAAAGGAGTGGGGGGGGGGGGGGGGGCAGGACCCGCCACGCAGGGTGGTCGCTTTCTGGAAGTCGGCAACAAAAAAAAAAAAAAAAGGAAAGGCAAGAAGGGGAAGGAAGAAAAAAAAAGAGAGATAATGGTAGGAACAAATTGTTTACAGCTTGAGGTTTTCCTTGTCCCAGCTGTGGGCAAATTGAAGAGGTCTTGATGCTGGATCCATTCCCAGGGTGGCCTGGAAAACTCGAGCGGGCCACAAACCCCCCCCCTCCCTTCACCCTTCCTGTTTGGGATTTGTTTCCACAAACTTTGAACAGATCAAGTTCACAGGGTAATAATGATTGGGGGGTGGGGGATTTGGCTGGAGAGCGTTCAGGCAGAGGCAATCTGCTGGGAGAGAGAACGGCCCAGCACAATGGTCTTTTGTCCCCCAACCCTTTGCGCTTTTACATCCCCTTCTTTTATCAGAAAATAACACCGCCCTAGGCGTTGGAAATGGCCTCGCGGAAAGACAGCATCCGTGCCAGTGAAGGCCTCCTGCCCTCCGCAAGATTAGGACGCGATTCCCACCCTGCCTTCCGCTTATCTTGACTTGCCTCCCCCCCAAGACGTCACTCCTTTAATTTTTCTTTTTTTTAAAATTGATCGGTGGAGATTATGAGGGGCTCCGCTTTGTCCCTCAAACCAGGAGGGAAATCCTGCAGGTTCGGCAGAACCGGTAGCGGAAATTTTGAGTCGTTCGGAGAACCGGCAAATACCACCTCTGGTTAGCCCCAGGAGTGGGGTGGGAATGGGGATTTTGCAGTATTCTTCCCCCTGGAGTTGGGTGGGAATGGAGATTTTGCAATGTCCTTCTCTCAGGAGTGGGGAGGGAATGGGGATTTTGCAGTATCCTTGCCCTGGAGTGTGGAGGGAATGGGGATTTTGCAGTATCCTTGCCCTGGAGTGTGGAGGGAATGGGGATTTTGCAGTATCCTTGCCCTGGAGTGGGGAGGGAATGGGGATTTTGCAGTATCCTTCCCCCAGGAGTGGGGAGGGAATGGGGATTTTGCAGTATTCTTCCCCCTGGAGTGTGGAGGGACTGGGGATTTTGCAGTATCCTTCCCCTGGAGTGTGGAGGGAATGGAGATTTCGCAGTGTCCTTCCCCCAGGAGTGGGGGGATTGGGGATTTTGCAGTATCCTTCCCCCTGGAGTGGGGAGGGAATGGGGATTTTGCAGTATCCTTCCCCTGCCACGCCCACCAAGCCACGCCCATAGAACCGGTAGTAAAAAAAAAATTGAATTCCACCACTACCTCAAGCCTTGCCTGGATCCCTCTCAGGCACCCCAGAGAGGAAGGTGTAATGGGAAAGATGGAGCTGAACCCCCACCCCCACCCCATTTTAAAGATATTCCGAGGATGTTGGCCCCATGCCGGTCGCCTCCCTCTGCCAGATCGTCCCCCAAAACAAATACACAAAGGATCCGCGCTCTCTCTGTCTCTCCCACGTCCAACGTCCCTACTCCTGGGTTGCTCCTGTCCCCAAAGGTTATGTCATCTCAAAGTTGGCTCGCTTTCTACCCAGAGTTCCGGCCAGCTTTCTCGGATGTCATTGAATCAGGGAATCAGAC
The DNA here is from genome assembly GCA_012654045.1 of Ptyas mucosa. Lineage (NCBI taxonomy): Eukaryota > Metazoa > Chordata > Lepidosauria > Squamata > Colubridae > Ptyas > Ptyas mucosa. Next base: position 302,319 of record WNWU01000166.1, on the reverse strand, counting down.
AAGTATTTGGGAGTGAATTTGGCCAGAAATAATAAGTCAACGGGTAAATAAGGCCTGGGAATCTGATGGTGGGAGTTATAATAACAGTAACAGAGTTGGAAGGGACCTCGGAGGTCGTCTAATCCAACCCCCTGCTCACGCAGGAGACCTGTACTAGGGATTCGAACCGCCGAACTGCCGACCTTTCCGATCTTGCGTAAAAAACAGGATGGAGCAACAACTGATCACCTCCTTTTACCGGTCCACAATAGAAAGCATCCTCACTTATTGCATCACGGTGTGGCACGCCGGTCTGACAGCCGCGGATAGAAAAACATTACAGAGGGTAGTGAGTGAGCACAGCACGAAACATCGTGGGCTGCCCCCTGATACCACTAGATGAGATCGCGAGGGCTCGTTGCCTTAGAAGAGTGAGGAAAATCCTCAGGGACGACTCTCACCCTGG
>WNWU01000166.1:275743-298243 GCA_012654045.1 Ptyas mucosa | reverse complement strand
AGGCTATTGCTTAACGCATTGTAAGCCACCCTGAGTCTCCGGAGAAGGGCGGCATATAAATCAAATTAAAAAAAAAAAAAGAAGCCCAAACAGCAGGAAAAAAGATGAAGAATATGGGGGAAAAAAACCCAAAAAACCCTGGGTACATTCCTGCATCCCTAATCACAGAACCGAAAGTCTCCATTTTCTTTTCAAGTCTTTTAAAAGCCGTTAGTCAACATCCAGTAATTTGGCATTAGACCATGGCAGCGCTACAAGAAATTTAAGAACTTGGGAAACCAAAAGTGACGGAATTGGAAGAGAATCATATACGGAATTGCTCGAGTTTTACGTGCTGAAAAGACGGACGAGCACCGAAGGTTTGCGTTTTTGAGCATCAAAGATAAAGCCAGAATCAAAGCGATGGGGATCAGCTTTGGGGTAGGGGTGGGTATCCGAGGGTCCCTGGGGAATACCAGAAGGGCAAAAGACCACCTTCTGGTCTGGACCCCTGGAAGAGACCCATAAGAGTAACCCGGTGCGAAGAGGTTAATTCGCCGAAAGAAACTCTTTTTCATTCGGATGGAATTTTTCCTTTGAAATATAAGCAGTTGTGGCTAGCAGCAAAGGCGGTTTCGCATTCTCTCTGGCCTGCGTACCACAAATGTGGTTTTCTCCTCTCTGTGTGTATGTGTGTGTCACCCACCTCCAAATTTGCTGGTGGGGAGGGGGGGGGTGGAATGTCCAAGAGACATCACTACCCTGAGCAAACATTGAGGGTGGGGGGGGGAAACACTGCCAGGTCAGGCCAACCCCGATGAAGGAGGAAGCGGCCTTGTGAGGAGGCTGACTGCACTCCTCTGGTACCGTAGGACGGGGAGTCAGCAACCTGGGGCTCTGGAGCCGCATGTGGCTCTTTCAACCCTCTGCTGCGGCTCCCTGTCACTCAAAATAGGCGTCACAACCACCAATGGGCGACATCTGCCGGCACACGATTTATTGAGCTTTTCGACCCCCGGTAGGCCAACATGGATAAATCCAAAAAAAGAAAAGTTTCAGAAGAAAACGGAAGGTTTAATTTGACGACATATGCTAATTTTGTGGCCGCTCAAGAAAGAAGTCAGGCACGGGAAGGGATTTTGTGGCTCCCGGTGTTTTCTTTTCTGTGGGAAACGGGTCCAAATGGCTCTTTGAGTGTTCAAGGTTGCAGACCCCTGACCTAGGAAGAGGCTGTGGTGCCAGAAACCCCCAAAAGCAGAGAGAGAGAGACCTTCAGAGTTTGCCTTCCTTTCCCCTCATCAGCCCAGAGGCTTTTTTGTGAGGTTTTTTTATCCCCTTTTCCTTCCTAATATTCTCTTAATTAGGCTAAGGTGAATACAGGTAATCCTCGACTTACGGCCACCATTTCAAGTGAGACTGTTGTTAAGTGAACTTTGCTCCATTTTACGCCCTTCCTTGGCCCGGTTTGTTAAGCGAATGCCTGCCGTTGTTAAATTAGCCACGCGAGGTCGTTAAGCGAATCCGGTTTCCCCCATGGAGGTTTGTTTGTTAGAAGGTCCACCGAAGGGGATCGCGGGACCTAAATTGGGGTGCTGGGACCGGCGTAAAATGCGAGTCGGCGGTCACGTATCCGAATGTAAAGCTGCAACGGTCTTCCTCAGTCTGAAAAGCGGTAATCAGTCACTTTTATTCAGAGTGCCGTTGTGACTTGGAATGGTCGCTGAGTGAACAGGCAGGAATTCTTCCCAATTCCGTGGGGGCTCCCCCCCACACACACTCCAGCCTGTACCCACAGAATGGCTTAGCAATTGAGATGTCACTCACCACAGTAGCCAGCAGCCCTGTTAAACAATGGCTTATTGCAGACATCTTCAAACTTGGCAGCTTTAAGACTCGTGGACTTCAACTCCCAGAATTGGCTGGAGAATTCTGGGAGTTGAAGCAAGGGTGAAATGCTCCCGGTTCGGACCGGATCGCCTGATCCGGTAGCGATGGAGACGGGTGGTTCGGAGAACCGGTAGCAAAGATCCCTGCCGCCATCCCCACCCCCATGCCCAACTGAGCCGCGCAATCATCCAAGGCTTTTTTTTACTTTTAAAAGTATTTTTTTTACAATTTCTTCGGGTGAAAAAATGCTTTTGAAATTTTTTTTAAAAAGCCTCTGCTGATCGTACGGCTCAGCTGGGATTGTCAAAGGCTTTTAAAAGCATTTTTTCTACAACCTCTTCAGAGCAAAGAGGTTGTAAAAAAATGCTTTCAAAAGGCTCTGAGGATCCCAGCTGAGTTGCCTGATCGGCAGAGGCTTTTTTTTTTCTTTTAAATGCCTCTGACGATCCAAGCTGAGTTGCCTGATCTTCAGAGGCTTTTAAAAGAAAGAAAGCCTCTGCCGATCAGGCAACTCAGCTGGGATCGTCAGAGCCTTTTGAAAGCATTTTTTTACAACCTCTTCGCCGAAGAGTACTTATTTTTTACTTTTTAAAAGTAAAAAATAAAATAAATTTGGCCACACCCACCCCGTCACATTACCCCGCCCCCACCAAGCCACGCACACAGAACTGGTAGTAACAAATTTTAGATTTCACCACTGAGTTGAAGTCCACAAGTCTTAAAGCTGCCAAGTTTGAAGATTAGCGAATAAACCACAATTGGATGAGAGAGAGAGGTGGACTTCAACTCCCAGAATCCCCTAGGCTTTCAAGACCACCTCTTGGGAGTTGAGAAATATTACATTAAAAACTTTTGTTCTTCTCCTCCTGGCATTTTATACCTGTTTTTCCGAAAAGTTCTTGGTGGTTTTCTGGGTTGCATCCTTCCAAGCAGGGGTTGGATTCAAAAATTGGTTGCTGGGTGGGTGTGGCTCAGTGGTGGGATTCAGCCAGTTCGCACCATTTCGGGAGAATCGGTTGTTAACTTTCTGAGCAGTTTGGTGAACTGGTTGTTGGAAGAAATCATTAGGGCAGAGAACCGGTTGTTAAATTAGTTGAATCCCATCACTGGTGTGGCCTACTTGGCTTCCTGCACCACGACAAGCCGGGGGGAGGGTATTTTCGCCCTCCCCAAGCTCTGGAGATTTTTGTCGAGCCTCCGGGAGGGCAAAAATGGCCTCTCCCGGGCTCCGGAGGCCAGAAACGGGCCAGTTTCCGGACTCATGGAACTTCTAGTAGGCCTGGTTTTTGCCCTCCCAGAGCCTCTGCGTGTGCCCTGAACTTACCTGGCATCCAAAATGGGCCGCGTGGAGACTCCTGGGAGGGGCTGGGTACATCCGGTTCGGCAAACCAGATGTAAAATGAATCCCATCCCTGCTTCCATGCCTCTAAAATGCTATGGGGCTCCTTCCTTCCCACCCACCCTCATCTTCCCTTCTCTAGATGAACGTTAGAATTAGGACCGGAGCAGGAGGACTCCATCCTGTGATTAAAAGCCAAGTAGGTCTGTCTTCCTCCTGTTCGCGGCCTCCCAAATCAGAAGCCTTCCTTCCTTCCAACGGGACGGGAGGGAGACGGAGAAGCTTCGTGGAGGTTTCTCGTTTTATTTTCCAGCCTGTATATCTTAAAAAGCATTTTACAAATAGATTCTTCTTACAATAGCGATAAATAGATATATATATTTATATATATATTATACACAGGTCACTGGAAACACGAAATACAGTCTTGGAGTTTAAATTAAACGCAATGTTTTTAAACGTTGTAAGTTCGTGGATTTTGTGCATCTTTTTTTTTTAAAAAATAAAATAAAAATAAAATAAAATTAAGCAACCAAAACTACCCGAAAAGGGAAGAAAGAAAGGATGGATTTATGCAACAGACAGAAGAGAGAGACCCCAGGCATCATGGAATTAATCTTTTCACATCATCGGAAGGATGTTTAAAATTAAATGGGGATGCCTGGGAATTGGGGGGAGGGGGCTTTTCCCTGATCCAAACCCCTGTGGAGCCAGTAGGGTGCATTGCCCACAAGGGTGTTGTGCCCCCACCCCTAAATCCTGCGCAGCATGGGGGCAGCCCAACCACGTCACAGAGGGGGGGGTCCCTACAGCTTAGAGCATCAAAGGACCCAGGACTAGGTGTCTCCTGGCTCCTTTGGCCAGGCCGTGGGGTGAAGGGGGGCCGGTGGCCCAGCTGCCTCGGACCAGCCTGAAAGTCACCAGATTCAGCCACGCCCCCTCCTCCACACCCTAGCTGACCTGTGGCGAGATTGTCAAGGTTTCTTTGGGATGAACGTTGAGGAAGGGAGAGACTGGGAATGTCTGGACAGGAAGCGCTCTGCTCCCCCCAACAGCCAAAATTCCCCAGGATAAGAGGGAATCATGGGGGGCAAACCAGGCAGGGAACGTGACAAGAACCGAAGGCAGGAAGGAGTGTGCCAGCCGGGCAGGGGAGAGACGCAGAAGGGAGATTGGTGGCAAGGCCAATCGGCAAAACGGAGACGGAGGGAGCTGATCCAGGCGTAATCCAGATGGTGCCTCATAAACACCTCCATCCATGGGTCTCCTCTGCGTGCTGAAACACCATCCAGAGGTCCAGAGGTCCAGAAAACTCCCTTTTTCCAGCTCCTTGCCCGGATGTCCTTTCCCAAGGTGGCCCCTGGAAACGGCGTGGCTACTGGCCTCCACGATCGGAAAGCCAGGAAGAGGCCGAAGGCTCTCTGCCCCCTCCCCACACCGTAGCCAGTCCGGACGGCCTCCCAGAGGGAACAGGACGGTGGGAAAACACACAGCCCTTCTCCGCATCTCTCTGTGATTGTCCACTGTTTGGCTCCACAAGGTGGAGGGGTTTGGGTTAGGATTGGAAACTGGGGAGGGGGCATCTTTGAGCACAGCTCATGGAAGGGGGGGGAGAAATCGAGGCTCAGGGCAATGCCGTTACAGGCACACCGCGATGGATAGAAGCCGCCGGATGCGGCCGGAGAGGAAAAGAAGCAGTTGCTTAAAATGGAGGGTCGGAGAAGCAGGATTTGCTGGTCGGAGCGTCGTCTTGTGCCGAGACGAAGATGGGGCTTCTCCTCCGTTGCCTCAGCTTGTGCTTCTTTGCCGTGAGCTGTCGGGGAGGGCAAAGGAAATGTCACCCCTCCCCCAGACCCAGGATGGAGGGGTTTGGAGGTTGAAAGGTAGAGGGCACCATGGAAAAAGAAGGGAATCAGCAGAGACAGGGAAGGACGTGTGTGTGTGTGTGAGAGAGATGGGGCAGGACCAAGGGTTGGATTGAAAAATTTTAGAAACCTGTTCTCTGCCTGGTTGCTGGGTGGGCGTGGCCATGGGGGCGTGGCCTAGTCAGCTTCCTGCACCACAGCGGGGAGGGGCATTTTCGCCCTCCCCAGGCTCTGGAGGCTTTCCTTGAGCCTCCGGAGGGTGAAAACGGCCTCCCCCTGGCACAGGAGGCCTTCCAAAGGCCAGAAACAGATCTAGTTCCGGATTTCCGGTACTTCCGGTAGGCCTGTTTTTCCTCCTCCCAGAGCCTCCGCATGGGCCCTGCACTTACCTGGCATCCAAAACAAGGCTGCGTGGAGACTCCTGGGAGGGGTGGGGCGGGGTGGGCAGGGTCAGCGAGTCCTTGCAACTACCGGTTCGGCAAACCAGATTAAAATTAACATCCGGTTTTCCCGAACCGGTCCAAACCGGCTGAATCCCACCCCTGGGCAGGACCCCCTAACTGGGTCTTTTGAGGGTTGGCCAGAGGCTCGGGGATGGCGGGGGGCAGGGAAGATACTAGGGGACCCCAGGTCTGACCTGCTCAAGAGGCACATCCACGAGACGGGAGGGAGGTTAGCAGCTCTGAGGGAAAAGACAAAAGGAAGATTAAAACCGATTCCCTTCGAGATGCTGCCTCTACCGATTCCCTACCCAAGAGACCCCCCCCTCCCAAGAAAAGGACCCTCCCTCCTCTAGCCCTTGTGGACTCCCCTCACCAAGTGTGGGGGCTGCTGGTCTGAGTGTTCGAGCTGGATCTGGATCTCTGGGCAAGGGGGATCCATGGGCTTCCTGAGATCCGGCTGGGGAGAGCGTGAAGGGCCTGGAGGGAAGGAAGCAACAAGCCAATTTGGGATTAAAGCCAGCCATCCCTTCCTTGGGAGCAAAGGGGTCCCACGCGGGGCACCGGGGGGGGGGGCACGAGGGTCTATCCCATTTGTACATGTGTGTATAGGGGGGAAGGCCAACTCCTCCAGAGCAGCCTTGTGGGGGGACAGTAGGGAGGGGCAGGGAGGTACCTGGAGAGCTGCCCTCACTGGGGGTGCTGGTGCTGTCATCCAGCCATGTGCTGTACATGAAGGAATCGCGTTTGTGGGAATGCGTCGATGGGAAGTGACTCTCCTGGGACAGAGAAAGCAGAGGAGGCGGGGAGTTAGGGGACACCCATGCAAAACTGACGAGAATCCCACCGACCAGTACGCTCCCACAGAGAGGGTCTCCTCAGGGTGCCGTCGGTTAGACAGTGTCGACCGGCGACCTCCAGGGGGAGAGCCTTCTCTGTGGGGGCACCTGCCCTCTGGAACGAGCTGCCCCCGGAGATTCGTCGGATTCCTGACCTTCGTACCTTTCGCCGCGCCCTTAAAACGCTATTATTCCATCAAGCAAGGCTGGCCTAAAATATTATTTTAATGGGTTATTTTGTTTTAGATGATTGGCCAAACTATTTTAATAATTTTAAATTGTTTTTAACTTTTATATTGTTGGTTTTTATCTTGGCTGTACACCGCCCTGAGTCCTTCGGGAGAAGGGCAGTATAAACATTTAATAAAACTAAACTAAACTAATCCGACGTTCCTCCGCCAAATTCCTAGTCCACAACGTTGAGGGCAGGGCCAGCCATGGATCGGGAAGCCCTTCCAGTGAGTTGCAACTGAGAATCAGAGTCAAGTTAGGGGGGAATCGAAAAGAGGGGCTGGAATCCTTGAGCCGTTCCCAGCAACAGAGCCCCCCCATTAATGGCCGCAAAGATGGCCTCCCTGCCCCACTGTTTAAAATACTCCGGGAAGCTTTCATTCAGCTGAACAACAAGCCACGATCTCCAGGGTCAAACTGTGGCTTATTACTGCTTTTACTTGTCTACTTTCAAAGATGCCAGAAGTCAACAGGAGCATCTCTAAAAGCCACTTTTTCTGCCTGAATTCCCTCCTGGCTTCTGTACCCCACACACCCCTGTCCCCCGTGCCACCTCACCCCACTTGTGTCATCCCGGCAGCCTTCGGCATCCTCCACCATGCTGCCAAAGCTGCTGGCACTGGAGGAGGAGCGGGACGATTCGTGCCTGGCTTCTGGTTTTGGCATCACCGGATCCGCCCTGCAAGGAGTGGGGTGGGGGGGGAGAGAAAAACACGGGTTTTAGGGGTTGCTGGGAGTCAGAACCAAGGCCGGACTCAGCCAGGAGATGCCAGGAGTTTCTTTTCCCGCTGCCCACCTGTTTTTGGTGGTGGGCATCTCTGGCGAACTCTGATTGGAGGAGGTCTCGGATTTTGGCTCCTGGCCGGTGTGGCTGCCGTCCGGTGTCTTCGCAGAGCCCGTCGGGCTCTCCCTGTGGGACACACAGCCGGGGTTTCCAGGTCAAGGCCGGGGCAGAGGAAGGCTGGGGTGGGAGCAGGCCCTTCCCCCCCCCCAGCCCCAGAAAGGAGCACCGTCTGTTGGATCATGCTTGGCACGAAGGCAACGGGTTGGATTGGGCCTCTGTGACTTTGAGGAATCTCTCTGTTGTGGTTTAGTGCGCTCAGCGTGACGCACAACCGCGGCCTCTGACGACGGCTCAAGAAATCCCGGGGGCGGTGGGGTGTTTGAGGGGAGTCAACCCGGCTGCAGCCCCCCCCCCCCACACCTTTTCTCCTGCACTTCCTGGATATTCTCGATGCCGATGGCGCTGCTTCGGCGGGATCCGAATGGCCCCGATTTCTTCCGCGTCGGGCTCTTTCCTGGCACGATTAGGGACTGCAAGAGACGAGGGAGAAAGTGAGGAGCGGGATGACATTAAGCAGAAAGATCAGAGAAAATGGGAAACAATCCAGAGAACTGAGGGCGGGGGTGTCCTCGGCCTTGGGAACCCTGTTCCAGAGCTGACCAGCAGGCAAGCAAGCCGAGAGCGGGAGTAGTGAGAAAGACCATCCCCCATCTCAACAATAGAAAGCTGCGCTAACCACCATCGTCTTAACTGTGTTTATTTCAAGTGTTCCAAATAATCTTTTCTAGACACTGCCCCTCCCCTTGGGAACTGCATCTGCTTGTCGTCCCTGAATAGCTATGGGGGTAGCCCCACGGCGTTCAGGGCCAGATCCCACAGGAGCAATCCAAGTCTTTTTAAAGGTAAAGGTTCCCCTCGCACACATGCGCTAGTCGTTCCCAACTCTAGGGGGCGGTGCTCATCTCCGTTTCAAAGCCGAAGAGCCAGCGCTGTCCGAAGACGTCTCCGTGGTCATGTGGCCGGCATGACTCAACGCCAAAGGCGCACGGAACGCTGTTCCCTTCCCACCTATTTTTTCTACTTGCATTGTTTTTTTACGTGCTTTCGAATTGCTAGGTTGGCAGAAGCTGGGACAAGTCACGGGAGCTCACCCCGTGATGCGGCGCTAAGGATTCGAACCGCTGAACTGCCGACCTTTTGATCGACAAGCTCTGCATCTTAGCCACTGAGCCACCGCGTCCTAAAAGTGCTTACGATGCCCCAGAAGTTACAGAGTCTGCAAAACAGACGGCAGAAACCGCGTAAATCGTACCTCCTCCACCCACCCACCCACCCACCCCAAATAATCCCTCTGCATCGTGCCAAGGTTTTAATGCTTTAATGCACCCTGCAGGACGACCAGAAAACTCCCCAAAAGGGGTTGGGAGGACCAATCGAACCAGGGAGAGGCGAGGAGAAAAAGGACGGCATTCTGAGGAGGGGAGAGGAGGGGGGAAAGCTCGGCCCTTCCCAGCCAGCAGGCTCCTCCATTTACTACCAAGACTTGTCAGTTTCATGCAGAAGGAAAGAAAGAAAGAAAGAAGCGTGCTGTTGAACTCTGAACCTCGTGCATTACTCCGTGGGGCGTTCTGTGGCTCCCAGAAGAGTCCGTCCCTCAATCTATATAATATATATAGATGTAATCTGTGGTTACATCTTCAAACCCCCATAACTTTAACCTTAAACTGTCTACCATGGGCCTCACCCCATTTCCTAAGAGGTCCGTAAAGGGGGCGTGCATAAGCGCAGCAGCCTGGCTACCGTCCTTGTCCTATTGAGCCAAGAGCCTTGGTGGCGCAGCAGATTAAAGTGCTGTTAAGTAACACCAGCTGCCTGCAATTACTGCGAGTTCGAATCTCACCAGGCTCAAGGTTGACTCAGCCTTCCATCCTTTGGAGGTAGGTAGAATGAGGACCCGGATTGTGAGGGCAGTAAGCTGACTTTGTATAAAAAAGAACACCGCTTTGGGGGCCCCCGAAAGCCCTACTAAGCAGGTATATACAAAAGTATGAAGACTATTGCTTAACGTATTGTAAGCCGCCCTGAGTCTCCGGAGAAGGGCGGCATATAAATCGAATCAATCAATCAATCAATACTGTCCCCATTTATTCGTACCCATTTCCTGTGTTTATATCCATGTTTATACTTATTCCTGTTATCTCGTATATGTTTGACTAAAGAAAGAAAGAAACAAAACTAAACTAAACTAAACTAAACTAAACTAAACTAAAATTTAATTATTTCAATTTCAATTTCAATTTATATGCCGCCTTTCTCCGAAGACTCAGACTTATTTTATTTATAAAATAAAATAAAATAAAATAAAATAAAATAAAATAAAATAAAATAAAATAAAATAAAATAAAATAAAATAAAATAAAATAAAACCTTATGAGGCTGCCCATTGCAGAGGGATAAATGGGAGTCCTTGAAACCATCTGAAAGGATGGGAGAGCCAGTTTGGCTTGCTGGGTGGGCACGGAGGAGGGGGGTGCACTTTAAGGGCTCAGAAATAATAAACCCCCCTCTAAGACCCCAACCCCGCTCCCCCAGTTCGTGCATGCGTCTGAGGTCTGCCTTAAAAGGGGTCCGTGGCAAAGACCCGTCAGCCCCTTTAAACGGAGCATCTTCCAGGCCGTTTTTTTGGGGGGATCCTAGCTTAACCGGAGGTGTGCCGAGGGCTGCGGAGGGAGGAACGCTTCCCGTCAGACGGAGGAGGGTCCAAGACCCCTGGAGGACTGTGGGGGGGCGGGGGTGAGGGGGAAAGAAAGGCTAAAAATACAAACAAGCCCAGAGGGTCTTTTTCCTTTCAAATGCAAACGGTTGTAATCGTCTGGCAAAGCAAGCTGGCAGAAGGAAAGGCCTTCCCAGTGATTTCCCAGGGTTAGAAAAGGTGCCCCCCCCCACACCCTGGGGCAGGCAAGAAGGGTGTGGGGCATGCAATGGGGCGAGAAAGGGAATGGGGGGAAGGAAAGGAAGAGAGAGAGAGAGAGAAGAAAGAAGAAAGAGAGAGAAGAGAGAGAGAAACAGAGAAAGAAAGAAGAGAGAGAGAAGAAAGAGAGAAAGAAGAAAGAGACAGAGGGAAGAAAGAGAGAAAGAAAGAAAAAGAGAGAAAGAAGAGAGAGAGAAGAAAGAGAGAAAGAGAGAAAGAGATGGAGAGAAGAAAGAGAGAGAGAAGGAAGACAGAGAGAAGAAAGAGAGAAAGAAAGAAAAAGAGAGAAAGGAGAGAGAGAAGAAAGAGAGAAAGAAGAAAGAGACAGAGAGAAGAGAAAGAGAAAGAGAGAAAGAAGAGAGAGAGAAGAAAGAGAAAAAGAAGAAAGAGAGGCAGAGAGAAGAAAGAGACAGAGAGGAAGAAGAGAGAGAGAAGAAAGAGAAAAAGAAGAAAGAGACAGAGACAGAGAAGAAAGAGAGAGAGAAAGAAGAGAAAGAGAGAAAGAAGAGAGAAAGAAGAGAGAAAGAAGAAAGGGACAGAGAGAAGAAAGAGAGAGAGAAGAAAGAGAGAAAGAAGAAAGAGACAGAGAAAGAAAGAAGAAAGAGAGAAAGAAGAGAGAAGAGAGAGAGAGAGAGAGAGAATGAGAGACAGGCAAACAGACAGAAAGACAGACAGACAGACAGAAAGAAAGAAAGAGACATAGAGAGAGAGAGGAAGAATGAGGAAAAAGTCCAGCCACCTCTTCAATGGTTCCTATGCCTATCGCGCTGCCTCGACGTCCATACCTACTTGACGTTTTTCCGGGCACAAGCAATGACTGGCAAGCGGGCAGAGCATGAAAAAGGGGAGGGGTGAAGAGGACAGATGGGGGTGGGGGGGGAGAAGAAGAGGGGAGGACAAAGGAGGAGGAAGGGAGAGAGAGAGAGAGAGAGAGAGAAAAAGAAGTCATGCGAACAAAATGGCGCTCAGTCATTATCCACCAAGGGCCCAGCTTCCCCTGAAAGGGCCAAGGCATCCAGTGGGCATGGAGGGGGCATGAGAGAAGGCAGAAGACGCTGCTGAGGCTGTGCCTGGGATGGGATGGGGGTTGGGGGGGGGGGGGGGGGGGGAAAGCTGGGAGATGTTTGCCTGGGGTTGGGCAGCGGAAGCGATGCCCAAGATGAAGGTCTGAATTTCGGGGGACTCTGCCACGCTCGCTGCCCCCTCTTGTTACAGCAGCCCAGTACAGCAGCCTGGGAGGGCATCCACCGGGTGCCCTCCCAGCCCAGAAATTCTCCCGCCTGGGGGAGGAGGCAGAGGAGGGCGGGAGATGGCCCCCTTTATAAGCCAGGACAGTGAGGGAGAGAACCTGGGGATGCTCAGTGCCCCACAGCCATGAGAAAGGGAACCTGGCCTCCAGAAGGGCAGGGTCCACAAGACCACCCCACAGCCCACAAGAAGACCACCCCGCTCCGTTCCAAACCCTGCCCAACCAAGGGTCTCTCCCGCCCCTCTAGGCAGCCAACTCTCTGCCCTCCGGTCAAGGCTTCTATGCTTGGGTAAGGCTGCCACCCAGTGGCCACTCTGGGGCACTGCAGCCCCAAGGAGGTACCACGGGCAGGGAAGAACAGGGGAGATATGGGTCTCTGCTCCTGAACCCCCACCCTCCCCTGCCCACCCGACCAATAATCCAACGCCATCCCCATTGGGGTGGGGGTCACCCCAGAAGGCGCGGAAGGATTGGGTGGCTGTGAAGGGGAGTGCGGGGAAGTGGGTCCTGAGGGGTCCCTGGGCGGGGAGGCAGGGAGCAGAGAGTGGGGGGCACTCACTAGGCCCGTGGCTTTGGCGATGTCAGGGCTGTGGTGCCCAAAGCTGCCGCTGTGGCTGGTGGTGACGGTATTCTGCCTCTTGCTGCTGAGACCCATGGCGTCCATCGACTGGCTGCGGCTGCGAATCACCCGCTGGAAGGGAAGGCCGGCCCACCCTGAGTCCTCCTTTGCCCCTCCCCAGGCTCCCCCCTTGCCCCTCGAGGTGGGGACTTAGGCGGTGGACCAGTCTGGCTTCAAGGAGCAGAGATGCCAGGAAGCCCGCTGCCTGCCCGGTGGGGTGTGTGTCCCACAAACAGAGGGACTGCAGCCCCAGACCTGCGAAGAGGGCAAAGGGAGGGAGCCGGGGGAGGCGCAAAGGGCTGGAGTGGGGTTGCCGAAGTGGGGGGGGGGGGAGAGATCAAGGCCCGAACCCACAAAGATGACCCCTCAGCAGCATCTCCGGCCGCGCTGCCGACCCCTCACCTTGAACGATTCGAAGAAGCTGCTGCTGCCTCCGCCGCCGTTCTCCATCTTGTCGTCCTCGGCCCCCAGACCCATCATGGATTGGCTGTTGAGGTGCAGCTCCTCGTAGAGGGTCTCCAGCAGGGCCGCCCGTGTGCGCTCCTGTCACGAAAAAGGGACCACCCCCTCCCCTTGAGCCAAGGCTGAGGGAGGGTCAGCAAGCTGGGGATGGGTTGGGGCACAGAGGAGGTACTGGGGCATACACACACCAGAGGTGGGGTTTCAGCAGGTTCCAACCAGTTTGGGAGAACCGGTAGCGGAAATTTTGAGTAGTTCGGAGAATCGGTAGTAAAAATTCTGACTGGCCCCACCCCCCAGCTATTCTCTGCCTCCCGAGTCCCAGCTGATCGGGAGGAAATGGGGATTTTGCCAGAACCTTCCCCTAGATTGGGGAGGGAATGGAGATTTTACAGTATCCTTCCCCTGCCACGCCCACCAAGCCACGCCCACGGAAACGGTAGCAAAATTTTTTGAAAGCCACCACTGACACACACCCTTCCACTTGCAGCGGAGCCAGCCAGAGAGGCTCCTCTCCCCCCCAATCCCCACCCTCCCCCAATTTCCCAGAAACTCACTTCCAGTTTGGCAAACTTCTCCGCTTTGTAGCAGGCGTATTCGGCGTTGATCAGCTTGGTCAAAAGGAACGCCTGGAAGTCCGGCCCCTACAGGGAAAACAGGTGTGGGAGGTGTTTTTGTTTGCAAAGGTTGGTTTGGCTGAGTGAACAGCACCACCGCCACACACACCCGGCTAAGATTTACCTCAGGATTCTGCCCGTCGCATGAGGCCAGCAGCAGGACACAGCGCCTGACTATCCTGTGGCAGCCCCCAGTCCCAGCCAGGGGTGAGCTTCAAACTTTTTAGCAAGGGGTTCTCTGCCTGGTTGCTGGGTGAGCGTGGCCTAGTCGGCCTCCTGCACCACGGCGGAGTGGGGGAGGCTTTGCCCTCCCCAGGCTCTGGAGGCTTTTTTCAAGCCTCCAGGAGGGCGAAAACAGCCTCCCCAGGCTCCAGAGGTGCTCTGGAGGCCTGTTTCCAGCCTTCCTGAACGTCCTGAACATTCCTGAACGTCCAGTAGGCCTGCTTTTCGCCTTCCCCGAGCCTCCGCGCCTGCCCCTCACTTACTTCCGTCCAAAACGGGCCATGTGGGAGGGGCGGGGTAGGCGGGGCCAGCCGGGAGTGGGATTTGGGGGTTCTCCGAACTGCACAGAATCTTAGCTAGAGGTTCTCTCAAACCCCTGCGAACCCCCAGCAGCCCACCTCTGGACCCAGCTGAGCATTGCCTGCCCACCCAGACTCTCTCGCCCCTCGGAGAAGCAGAATTTCCCTTGCTGCGGGGGGTGGGGGGGAGGGAGGGATCCTGCATGGTGCTGCGGCCTCCCCACCTTGGATGCCCTCAAGGGGCCAGGTCCGGAGGGAAGGAGACACACTCACCTTCTGGAAAACGGCTGGGTTGGGCAACGGGGGGCCAAAGAAGGGGACATCATCCCGGGCAGTGACCGAAACCTGCAAGGAACAGAGAGAACCTCTGACGTTGGCATTAGGGGGCTGCCCCCTCACGGCCGGACCCAGGACCCCATTGAGCGGCCCCTCCCTCCCTCTCTTCCCCCCCCGCCTACCCCTCCCTCCCGCAGCCCTGCTTCCTGCAATCTGCCCAGGTCAACCTTGTAGAGGGTCTTGTCCGAACAGGCGTTCTCGGCCTGCACCACCACGTAGGCGTGCAGGAAGTTGGAGGCGATCATATCCGGCACGAAAGGGGTGTTCTCGTCCTGGAAGACGATGGCCACGATGTCGTTGCCGATGTGGCGCTTCCGCTGGAGCTGGGGGGGGAGGGAGAAGAGGGTCAGTCTCACCGGCTATCTGGGGGCGTGGAGGCGAGGAAGAGGATTCCCCTCACCCCGGTCCCCCCTACCTGCTGCGCATCCCCTTCGGTGTAGGGCAGCTTGGTCGAGACGTGGAACATGATTTCCTTGTTGCGGAAGTTGCAGTAGACGGACTCAGTCCCCGTCTGGCCGTGGGTCACGTCCAGGCCGCCCCGGAACCTGCGCAGGCCCCAGAGAAAAAGGCCTCAGGCCAAGGCCAGCCACCCAGTGGTGGGATTCAAGTAATTTAACACCCGGTTCTCTGCCCTAATGATTTCTTCCAACAACCAGTTTGCCAAACTGCTCAGAAAGCTAACAACCAAAGTGGTGCGAACCGGCTGAATCCCACCACTGCAGCCGCCCCAGGGGATTTGATGGGGGGGGGGAAGCTACACACACATACACAGATTGCCCCCTCTGCTGCACTCACCCCTTGAAGTCCTGCAGCTGCACCTTCTCGCCCAAGAACTCCAGGAACTCCAGAAAGGCCGGGCTCTCCTCCGTCGTGCTGAACAGCTCCTCTTCCGATGTCTGCAGGGAAAGAGGAGGGGGGGGTGCCCGGGTAGCCGAGGGGGGGGCGGCACAGGGGGAGGTCTGGCTCAGGCTCAAAGGCTGCTGCTGGCCACAGCAAGCAGCGTCCTGCCGGATCTCCCGAGGAGGCATGCGGCATGCAGGGGGCCCCGTCTAGCACAAGCCAGCTGCATCGAAGGCGGTAAGGGGAAGGGAAGGGCAGACACCCTCCCCAGCTGGGGCTGCAGGTGGCACTGACTCCCTGGCATGAGCAGCTGAAGCCTTTTGGGTGAAGCGAGGAGAGGGGAGGGAGGGAGGAGGATGCTGGCATCTCTTGGCAAGCTTTTCTCTCCAATGGCCCAGCTGGAAGGGAGCGCAGAGGGAGCCGCGCTTCGAGAAAAACCATAGGAAGGATCTCTGCACAGTGCCCGGACCCCCATCTCTATTCCCTCCCCCACCCTAGCCAAAGGCTCCTCACCCTGCCACCCCCACCCCAACCGAGGCCTCTCGCAGGCTCACCTGCTCCCTTCCGGGCATGAGGTGCCGTACTCACCTGACCAAGTTTTTGGTAAATCACCCCAAATTTGAAGTTATTGCTGATGACGTGCTCGTCGAAGGTGACGATCAGGCGGGAGGCCTGGGGGCAAAGCAGGGGGAGTGTTGTTGGACGATCAGCCAGGAGGGAGGGAGCTTGGGCGGTGGGGAAGGGGTTTTCCATCAGGACACCCCCACTCTACCCTCTCCCCCCCCAGTTTAGTTCACGCTCCTACCTTGGGATACAGGACGGGGTAGAAACGGTCAACGTTCACATCTTCACAGACCAGCTGCGGGGCCAAGGAGGGAAGAGGTCGTGTGAATACACACCTGACACCCCCTCTTCTACACGGGGGGGGGGGGGAACGACACACCCTCTCGGTCCCTCCCCCACAAGTTTTTGTGACTGGCACGCCTCCTTCTGCCCTCACACCCTCCCTGCGGCAATCTGACACGGGCTCCAGCGAACATAGTTGGGTCATCTGCCAGGAGGAAGCGCCCAAAATGGTGACCGACTCGGTTGTCTTGTGGGAAAAGAGAAAGGGGTGACCCCCATCCCATCCCAGCCCTCCCCCACCCCAGCCCCCCAACTTGCCTTGGCCATCTGGACCACGTTGGGGAACTCGGTCAGGCAGGAAATGGGGATGACGTCGTGATAGGACCGGCTCTTGGTGCTGCAACGAGGAGGAAAAGTAGAGTGAAGGCCGCGCAGCCAGGGTGGGGGGAGACACCGGGGGCTTAGCCCCACCCCAGGAGGTACCCCTCCTCTTACCGCAAGAGTAGGCGCAGATGCTCCTGGTCCCCGATCACGTCGTACTTGAGTGAGAAAACCAGGTGTCCCAGGGCCACGTCCACCGAGTAGTAGTTGAAATGTTCCTGTCCAGACACAAGCCAGAAGGGGGAAAATTACCAAGCTCTACTGCTCCTGACCTTGGAGGCTCGTCGCGGAAAGCAACGCATCTGACAAATGCTGGTTTTACAACTGCTTTTTTTCCCCCAAAAAAGGTTTTATTTTTATTTCTCATAAACACATTTACATGTACAGTTCTCTATCCATCACTTTTCATTCATCTTATCTTTTAACTTTCATTTTTAATTTTTACCTTTTCGGAGTTGCTCTTTTACCCTTTTACCTTTACTCCAACCTTTCTTCTTCTCCTCCCCCTCTCTTCCTTCCTCTCTCTCCTCCTACTTCCTTCGTTCTTCCTTTCCTTCTCTTTCTTACTTCCCCTTCCTTTCCCCCACTCCTCTCTTCTTCCCCCCCTTCTAGCCTTCTCTTCTGCTCCTCTTTCCCCTCCCTTTTCTTCCTCTCCTTTTCCCTTTCTTCTTTCTCCTCTCCTCTTCTCCCTTCCTCTCTTTCTACTCCTTCTCCTCTCTCTTCTTGTTTCCCTTTCCAGTCCAATCTAAAGTGGCATTCGAGCACCCCCGATTTTCTATTTATCTTTATTCTCATTTCAATTTCTTATTCAGTTAATATTTCTTTTTATTTCATCATTTATTGTACGCGGTTTTTACAACTGCTTTGAATGAGGTATTCTCCCAAGGAACCTTCCACGAGACCATACCGGACCCATCCGTGCTGGGAAGAGCGAAGGGACCCCCCCCCAATTCTCCCCGCAATTCTCCCATTCCTGCTTTCATCCCTCTGCAAGGCCTCTTCCGCCTTCCTTTCTGAGGAAGGGGCTTGAGTTGGGGGTCCCTCTGCCCTTCCTCCCCCAGGTGCTGCTTTCCTTCGAAGGCCAGGGCCAGGAGGAGAGAAGCGGGTCAACCGAGCTCTGCCCCACCCGGCTGGACAAACAGCTGGGTCAAACTACAGCCCTTCCCTAATAATTACAGCTGCCCCACCCAAAAGGAACACAGGTGGCAGAGCTGGGATACCAGCGGGCAATTCGCAGCCATGCAAGGCCTGAGATGATTTCCCACTGGGGATCCCCCCTGTAAAACTGCAGCACCCCTTTCTTTTGTGTCCTACTCAGAAATCCCCTCCTCTATCCTGTGCCCTCAGCCGAAGCTCCTCAGAACAGCATCTGGGGCGGACACAGAGAAGGGCCCCAATCCGGGGGTGGGTGGGTGGGTGGGTAAAGAGGGAGGCAGCCCTGCAATTGGAGGGTGGGGGGGGGGCATCCCCGTGGAGGAAGGACAGGAACATCTCATCCTCCAGGTTGGCTCTGACTTGTTTTGCGTTCTTTGCATTCCTCCCCGAAAGTCAGTCGGCAGGCCCAGGCAGAGGCGGGAGCGGGAGGTCCAAGGCTGCCTTGGGCAAGAGAAGACCCCGAGACCTCTCGGCACCCCAGCTTCAAAAGGCAGCCCCCCTCCCACAAAGAGTGGGAAAGCTGGAGACGACTCTCTCGGGGTGCACCAAAACATCCCTTCCGGACGGGAGGAGAGGAGGAAGACGGGGGGGGGGGCACGGGACACTTGGGAGGAGGCCGAGCACACTCTCGGGGAGGGGGCTGCACCCCCCTCCCAAATTCAAGGACGATTTGAGGCGCACGCCCTGCCCAGGTCGCAGGGCATCACGGCAGCTTCTTGGCGGGGGTCCCAGTGGGGTTAAAAAGGAGTGTCGTTCCCCTTCCCAAACCTCCCTCCCTCCCTCCCACCCACCCTCCCTACCCCGCGGGCTGACCTTGCCTAGGAAGTGTTTCCGGTAGACCCTGGCCAGGTGGTTGCATTCCAGCTTGACCTTACAGCCGGGAGACTGGAGTTCGGGCAGCTCCGCCAGATCGTGGTTGGTGCCCTCGATCCAGTAGCCCCCAAATTGAGGGAGCAAGATGAGGGGGAAGGGAGCCTCTCGGCCCAGAACCTGCAGAAGGGAAAACACTGGGTTGAAGGAGGAGGAGGATTTGAACCTGGGGCAGGCAGGCAGGCAGGTATGTATGTATGTATGAAAGGAATGTATGTATGTATGTATGTATGTATGTATGTATTTACTTACTTACTTACTTATTTATTTATTAGTCCAATTTATATGCCGCCCTTCTCCGTAGACTCAGGGCGGCTTACAATGCATTATAGCAATAGCCTGCATCCTTTTTTGTATATACCTGCTTATTAGGGCTTTCGACCCCCCCAATTTGTGTTGTTCTATACAAAGCTGGCTTATTGCCCCCACAATCCGGCTCCTCAATTTACCTACCTCAGAAGGCTGAGTCAACCTTGAGCCTGGTGAGATTCGAACTTGCACTAACTGCAGGCCAGCTGACAGCTAAGCACTACTTTAACAGCGCTTTAGTCCGCGTCCCCCACCCAGCTGAGAGACAGGAGGGTCCGTCCAACAGCCCACTACTCGGGGGGGAAAAAAGGGGGGGGAACAAGGGCGGGCAGCAATTCTCCCCACCACTCTGAGGTAAACTGCTCCTAACCATGGAGTCTCCATTCCACTGATGACTTAAACTCTTCCTTACCTCATGGACGCTGGGATACGGGATATAATCCTCTTCCGTCTGCAAAACACAAACATGTGTGTGTGTCAACGCACAAACAGGCACATACACACGTGCGCTCAGCCTGCCCCTTCCCCCTCCCTCACCTTCCCACAATCGGGAAGAAGATCTGTGGGGCTGCAGCCCCCTCCCTCCCCCCGGACTGGACAGGAGGAGATTAGTGGTGGGTGGGAATGAGTGATAGGGGGGGAAGAAATGCCACCTGGGGGCAGGGGCAGGTAAGAGAGGGCATAGCCCACGGCCCATAATGGGCGAGGAAGAGGCCGAGATGACACTACATGGACACCCCCTCTAGTTTCATGGGACGTAAAAGGGGTGGAGACAGAAATCCGCTTTCAGGCTGGCAGGATTAAATACCCGTGGAAGGAGCTCAACCTGTGGGGTGTCTGCCTGAGGGGAGGGGGCAGGGCACGGAGGGACAGAGTACCTACCTTGAGGGGAGGGGGGAAGGCACAGCGTTGCTCGTCCATCCGGTTTCCCTGTTGGGGGGGGAGGGGAGAGAGACCAGCCCCAGAGTCAACAGCCGCGCCTGGGCCGCCCGCCAGCTGCGCCTGGGCTGGGGCAGAGGGCCGGGATGGCGGAGATCCTGCTTGGCACAGGTCGGCCTGGCCCAGCGCTTGGGCACAGCCGAGGGGGGGGGGTGAGGGGAAGAGCGCAGGTCCAGCTGCTGTTCCCGAGCAAAGGAACAGCCCGGGGTTACGCGGGGCCCCAGATGTGGCCACAAACCACCCCCACGCAGGGCCCCGACTGAGTTGGCACCTTTGCAAAACCTGATTCTCTTTTAAAAGATCCTCACCCCGCCCCTCCCCATCCTGAGGGACGACTGAGTTTTACGGACGCTGCAATCCCGCACGCCAAAAGGCAGCTGTGGATTCTGAGCTCAAGGGGAAGGCAACGGGCATCTCTGAGCATGCAGAGAGTGCATTTCTTAGCCCACGACGCCCTTCTGTTGCCTGCTTGTCCCGCTCGAGTCCAAAGTGGCTGTTTCCACTCTCAGGAAGGATCGATCCGCCCCTTATTCTTCAAAGGAGGGGGTCTCTCTTTCTCTTGGATGGACACCTCCCCCCGTCTCCACTGGCCCTCAACAGCCCCCTCCCCTCCCGCCCCACTGCCCCAGCTCTACGAGACTTACCTGCATCTTTTCGATCATCGCAAACAATTCGGTGTTCTGCAGAGAGAGAGAGAGAGAGAGAAGAGCCAGGTTGGGGAGGAGGGAAGGGGGCCGGTTGGCGCCCAGACCACCTGGAAGCCCCCCACTCCAGATTGCCAGCCTAAGTCTCCTTCTCCACCCCACAAGACACACAAAAAGGCCCAGCCCCGCAAAAGGGATGCATGTACCGGACCCTCTCCAGGGTCCTTGGCAGAGCGCGAGGAGGTCAGCGGTGGCAGGAGGAAACGCGGGAGGGCGAGACCCCCACGGTCCAGGATTCTCCATGACAGGCTGATGGTCCCTTCCCTGCCTGCCCCCGTTCTCCCCTCGGCTTCCCACCGCTCCTCCTTCAGGGGGAAACCAAAGGGGCTCCGAGCCACCACCCCACCCCTTGCAAGCAGCGGCTACTCACACTCCAGCCCTGGTCCTCGCCAGCCCCCCTCCATTGGGGGGGCTTTGGAGGGGGATGCGCCATTGGCTCTCCTCTCCCTTACACTAGGTGGGTCAGATCACATCCTTCTCCCCACGCGCTGCAGGGGAGGGGGGAAGGAGGGAGGGAGGGAGGGAGGAAGGAGGGAGGGAACAGCAGCACCTCCCGGCAGGTCGGAGTGAAGGGAAGGGAAGGGAAGGGAGGGGCGAGGCCGCCCCGCAGCCGCACACGCCTGGCATCTGCCCCGTACAGCCATTGGGCGCCAACCAGGTGGCCGAGCTGAGAGGAGGCCGGTCTTCCTGGGGGGGTGTGTGTGTGGGAGGGAGGAGGGCAGAAGGTCACCATGGCAACTGGCCGCCCCTCTGAAGGGGATGAATGATGGGAGGGGAGGGGGGGCTCAGCCAAGGACCAGAATCCATCCAGGAAGCAGGAAGGTTTCCGGAGATGATATATATTTATATATTTAGATATATTTATTATGATGAAGAATATGAATGATGATGATGAAGATGGGTTTTTCCCTCCCGTGGATGGAAAGGTGTCCACAGGGGGAGCAGCCACCCCCTCCCCACAAGGCGGAAATGTTGGTAAAACAACATTTGGGGAAGGGGAGGGGGGCAGACTGCGGCCACCAAGGGGCCACGGGAGAGCAGCCCCCCCCCTCTCCCACCTGTAATGCCGGCCTCTGGCCGCTGAATTAAAAGAGAAATGAAACTTTGATTCATTTCGTGGCCTGCTGGTCTCTCGTCCCTTCCTAAACTCCCAACGGCCCAGCTTCATCGGGAGGGGGCAGGGGTAGGGCGGCATGCTTTTGGGGAAGAATGCAGGGATGCATTTGAGGGTGGGAGGGTGACGGTGGCGGCGAGCGAGAGAGGATAGCGTCCATGGGAAAAAATTAGACGAGGGGCTGTCCGGCATCCTGCGGGCCGGCGTGGCTAAGCCGTCCGAGTGGAAAGGGCTGATCTGCTGGGTTCCCATTGGCAGGTGGGCACGTTGCCTTGGCAACCAGCTCCCCCCTCCCTCCCTCTCGCAGTGGGCATCCTCCAAGAGCCGTTGCCCCGAAAGCCACCCCCCAAAACACCTTCCCCATTTGTAAACAAAGTGGCTTCCCGCCTGCCCCGTGGATTTCTGCCTGGGCACTGGGACGCCAGTCTCATATCCTGCAGGTGGCATGGGATGGGGAAGGAAGCGAGGAAAGTTCTCCCACCAAAGCCTTTTATTCTGGAAAGGCATGTCTCCGCGGGCCCCTTTCATGAGGCAGGCAGTTCCACCGGCTCTTGCCGTCAGGAAAGGCCTCCAGGCACCCTTCCCTCCCGCCCCCCCCACCCCAGTTCTAGTCCTCCTGAGCTCTGGGCCAACTGAGGACCTCCCCCCCCTCCCAACCTCGGAAGCAGATGATCCAGAAGGCCTACCCTGCAGGGCTGGTCGTACAGATCTCCTGCGTGACCAGGGGGTTGGACTAAATGACCTCCAAGCTCCCTTCCAATTCTGGTTGTCAGCCAGACTTGGCCCTCAGCTCAGCTGCAGGAGGCCTGTCTGACCAAACGGCCCCCACACAATCGGGCGAACCCTGCGTTCACCTGAGAGGGGGAATCACGGAGGTGACTTTCCACAGCCCCCTCCCGGCCCCCCACTCCCACTCCGAGGTATCTTTACGACACAGACTTCCAGAAATGTGGGCGGGGAGCCCCTCCTGCCCCCAGCGCGCCCCCCTGCCCCCCCAAAAAGTTCAGCCATGTTGAAACCCTTACCTTGGGATGGAGAAATATGGGGTACGAAGGGGGAGAGATCCTTCTGGGCAGTTCTAGGGGTCCGCTGAAGGAGGAGTGGGGAAGCCCATCATTTTTCCTGAGGGTGGGGGGGAAAGAAAGAAAGAAAGAAAGAAAGAAAGAAAGAAAGAAAGAAAGAAAGAAAGAAAGAAAGAAAGAAAGA
>WNWU01000166.1:214388-257048 GCA_012654045.1 Ptyas mucosa | reverse complement strand
TATTGTATTGTATTGTATTGTATTGTATTGTATTGTATTGTATTGTATTGTATTGTATTCCATTCCATTCCATTCCACTCCACTCCACTCCACTCCACTCCACTCCACTCCACTCCACTCCACTCCACTCCATTCCATTCCATTCCATTCCATTCCATTCCATTCCATTCCATTCTCTACTATTCTATTCTCTGGAATTGACTGTTCACACTGAGTGGGACAGAGCTGGACTCGCTAATAACAACCCCTTGGGAGATACTCAAAAGCCTACTGTCCGGGCCCCCAAAAACGAGGCTACACCCAACAGGGCTGTCTACGGAGATTCTCAAGTCATCCAAGGTCACGGTTATCGCTTCTCATCCAAGAAGCTTCTTCTTCTTCTTCTTCTTTTTCTTCAGCTCTTCTTCCCAGAAGACGTTACGCCTTTCATCCAAGAAAACCTCTTCAGCTCTGACGGACGGGATGGTGGGGTGGAATGGAAGGATGCACCATCCCGTCAAGAGCCGAAACAGCTTTCTCGGATGAGAAGCGAAAACGTCTTCAAAGGAAAACCAGAAAACCCAGTTGCCCCTTAGGGGAAAAAAAATAAAATAAAATAAAAAAGCAGCTTTGGGACAAAGAGATTTGCAAACAAGAGAGGTCAAGTTTCTGGAAAACTGAAACCCTTGATTTAAATCAGCCTTAACTGAGCTCAACCCTGGCTGGCTTTGAATTGGGGGGGGGAGGAGGGGGGAGGCAATGCAGCCACCGTCGACAAAGCCGAAGCCTTGGGGACTGCCATGCCTCTAACAAATGGAGGTGAGTTTTTTTTTTTCTTCTTCCTCTTGCTTTTAAGAGAATGGCTGAAGGGCCCAGACGGATTGTGACATCGAAGAAGCAACCCGGCCTTTAATGAATCCCCCCCCCCCCCCTTTAGACGGAACGGCTTACAAAACCCCCAAATCCCCCGCCCCCCAAAGGGGAGAAAAACCCCCCCGGGGGGGGGGCCCCCCGCCCGGGGGGGGGGGGGGGTTTGAAGCCCGAGAGCAGAGTATCCGGACCCCCGTTGCTAGCTCTTCTATCTAGCCCACACCCTCCCCTTGAATCCCCTGATTTTTCTGGCCGGAGAGGAGGAGGAATGGGGAAAACCGAACCTTTTTGTCGTCCACCACTTTCCGTACGTAAATGGTGGCTTGGGTATATTCGCGCAGGTCTCTTTGCTGCTGGTACAACAGCCCTTCTCGGCAGTCGAGGCACAGCTCTGCGGGAAAGAGAGCGAGGAGGAAAGGCAGTGGTGGGACGCCGCCGGTTTAACAACAGGTTCGGTGATCGCGCGCGCGCGAGCGCGCAGCTTTTACAAACATTAATCTTCTGTGTTACCACTTGGGAGTAACAAGCTGATCGTCGGAGCTACTGCTTCGCCCGAACCGGTTGAATCCCACCCCCGAGGAAAGAGGTCCGTCTTTGCAAAGAACAACACAACACAACGCCCCCCCCCCCTCCCCCCCCCCCCCCTGCCGAGGGCCTCTGCATGTCACCCTTAATTCTTCGACATCCATCACAGCCGTTGGCGGTGTGCTCTGCAGGATCTCAGCCAGCGGAACTGACTTGTCACCGACTTGTCACCGACAAACCCCTCCGGAAGTAATGCCCTTGGAATTAAAACTCAATGTGCCAGATTCAGAGAGGGGAGCCAACGGCTGTGATGGATGTCGAAGAATTAAGGGTGACATGCAGAGGCCCTCGGCAAATCGAGGGGAAGGAAGGAGGCGCAGCCCGCAACCAACATTTCTTCCCCTGGCAAAAGTGCGTCTGCTCTGAGGGTCCCGGCAGAGAGGCTGCCCGAGCACCTGGCTGCCCGCCAGACCGCTTCACCAGTAGGATGTCTGAGCTTCCAGCCTGTTCTGACCTAGGCTTCCCAAGAGCACGAAGCAGACTCCTTGTCCCGACAAAAATCCCCTTTTTATTAAGTGACTGTGAATTCCTCTCATTCACATCCAGCAAAAGTCTTTCAAGGGAGAATTTACAGTCACAGACCTTATCTGGCTTGGAGAGCTGCCAGGCCGATTTCTTCCAAACTTGGCAAGGAGTCACGGAGAGTCACGAACCAATTAAGCGAACTAATTGTCTCCTGCAAACTCCCCTCCCCTTTCGCTCCTCTTTTATTCCCTCTGGGAGGGGCCATTCATCGTCCACCTGTGGTTTTACTCCTGAGTCGACCCTTGTTCTTTAGCTCTTCCCTTCGTCTGGCAACTCTGCGCATGCGCACACTGGGAACAGGCTCCAGCTGTTGTTCTGCCTCACTGATGACCGACACTGAAGGCAGCTGATACCTGTCAGACAGCCCTGGCCCTCTCTCTGCCTCCGATGCAGATCCCACATCAGAGCCTTCCCCAGACTCCAGGACTGGCCCATGTTCCTCCCCAACCTCCTCACTGTCCGAATCTGCTGCCAGATCCGCTGGCGGGCCACAACACAAGCTTGCCGAGAAGTGCCCGGAGCTCAAGGGAGCAGCGCAATGTGATGCCAACGTGTCACTTCCTCTTTGCCACCCTTCCGCCCGCCCGCTCACTCACCAGGTTCGGTCATATACAGCAGACGCTCTGCGCTCTCCTGGGGGGCCTCCCTCCTGATCACTCGGATGGCGTGATCCACCACGAAAAGCTTTCGGATCTTTTCCCATTCGTCGGGCCATATCAGAGCTATACTGTGCCAAGAAGCAGAACCTGCTGTCTTCTCTCAAAGGCCAGCCACGGCCCCTCTGACCTCCAGACAACCCCCCCCCCAGAGACGGCCACGCCAGTCGCGGGGGGAAGAGGCTGATGCCTTGTGCAAAGGCCATTTGGGCAATGTGTGTCATGCGCTTCTGGAGTCACAGTCACCCACACACCCCCACCCCCACCCCCACCCGGTGCCCTGAGCCGTTCGGCTCTTCTCTCAGGCTTCCAGCTAAAAGGGACCGGAAGGAAGACACTCACAGTTTAGAGTCATCCTTGGTCATGGACGAAACGGTGAACATCAGCCCTCCGTGCGGGCAGAGCAGTTCCCGGTTTCCGACGGAAGAGACGGGGCTGCATCGGGTGGGCCTCCTGGTGGAAGGCGAGAAAAGGGGCGTATTGCAGACTCCCTTTGGCTGACCAAAATGGGGGTGGGGTTGCGTGCGTTTGAGTCCAATGGAACAGAGGGGTGAGGGGTGAAGAAGGAGAAAGGAGTGGGCAGACGAGAGAAGCAAAGGATGTGGAGGAGATGGAGAAGCCGTTCCCACCAGGGGCTGCCCTACATGCAAGGAAAGAGGGGGAGAGGAGGAGGGGGAGGAGGAGGGGGAAGAGAGGGGGAAAAGGAGAGGGAGGAGGAGAACTGTTGGGTCTTTGGTGTTCACTGAAGCTTGGTTCCTTTCTTCAGGACATTTCATAACCCAAGTAGGGAACATCCTCAGGGCTAGAAGGGAGTGGGGTTTGCGAAGGACGAGGAGGAGGAAGGCGGCTCACCTCACAAACTTCCGCCATTCCTCCACAAAGAACCTGGAGACCACGTAGAGCTCCCCCACCTCCTGGGGAAAGAGATTTCATCATTCAGGCGCCCACCCCCCACCCCGAGGATCCCAAAGGGAGGCCCGGCACTCAACGAGGCCGCAGGAGAGCTTAAGCCTTTCGGGGGAGGGGAGGTTGGGTGTGTGCAAAGCCAGAAGGACTCCAGGGAGATTCTGCCTCGGCTTCCTGCTCCCAAAGGACCACACAGACCTATGTGTATGTGTGTGTTTGCATACACACAATCCAGCAAATTCTGTTTAAAAGCTGCATCTTTTACCGCGGCTGCCGATTTACAGGGCTGGTGGAGAGACCTCAACGGTCATACCGGTCCCTCCCTTAACTGGGAAGGCCGCCTTCCCCAGCGTTACACCTTGGCCAGAGCCTTGAGTCGCTCCTCCCTCTCCCCCCCAATACCCCCCCCCCGGCCCCCCCCCCCCCGCCCACCTCAGGCCAGCTGCTGAGGCAAGGCCGGTTCTTGTCCTGGAAGAGGTGAGGCAAGTTGCCCTTCTGCTCGCCGGCCATCATCTTATGTAAGGCTTCGTTCTCCTCCCCTTCCCGCTCCAGGATCTGCAGAAAGGCAAGGGCTGGTCACAGATCCCCTTCCTGGAAGGGTGAGGGTCTGTTTTTAGGATGTGGGGAGGAGAGGCGAGCCTTCCAGGAGAGTCCTACTTCACCGGGCAAAGCAACAACAGCGGAAGGCGCTGAAGTTGCAATCTTGCTGATTCCAAAGGCTGGAAAGAAACTGACACCAGGCCCCTCTAGATCTCAAGCCCCCCCCCCCCCCCCGCAAACCACCCCCCCCCTCCCCAAAATGCCTTTTCTGGAACGAGGCTTCAGTCCCGACTCCAGAGCCGGTCTCCATCTTGAGTGCAATGCAGAGGCCTCCTGGAGCCCCTCGCGGGGCTCCTCCGTGCTCGACTTTGCTTTGGGGAGGGGGCCCCCTTTTCCCTCCCTCCGAAGCACCCCCATACCTTGCACTGAGAGCAGGAGTCTCTGCTGCTGGGGAACTCTGGGGCGTTCCGGAAGTAGCGCTGAAGCTTCTCCCAGGCGTCCCTGCAGACCACGCGCCTCTCGTTCTCCAAGATGCAAAGGTTGCCTGCGGACGGAAGCGGCGGAGATGCTGTCCGGATGGCCGTGGGGTAGATCCTGATCCCAGCGACTCCGGTCGGCCTTTGGCTTCTCTGCCAACAGCGCAAGGACCCCCAGAGTAGGAGAGCTGCCCTGCCAGGGAAGGGCGCCCACACAGATCTCTCCCACAGTAGCAATAGCACTTAAGACTTATATACCGCTTCACAGGGCTTTTACAGCCCTCTCTAAGCGGGCTTACAGAGTCAACATGTATTGCCCCCAACAATCTGGGTCCTCATTTTACCGACCTCGGAAGGATGGAAGGCTGAGTCAACCTGCAGCTGGTCAGGATTGAACTGTCGGCATTGGGCAGAGTTAGTCAGCAATACTGCATTCTAACCACTGGGAGGGAGGGAGGGAAGGAAGATAGCAATAGCACTTAAGACTTATATACCGCTTCACAGGGCTTTTACAGCCCCCTCTAAGCGGCTAACAGAGTCAGCCTCTTGCCCCCAACAATCTGGGTCCTCATTTTACCAACCTTGGAAGGGTGGAAGGCTCAGTCAACCTTGAGCCTGGTGAGATTCGAACTGCCTGGCAGCTGGCAGTCAGGCGAAGTAGCCTGCAGCACTGCACT
This sequence comes from Ptyas mucosa, assembly GCA_012654045.1. NCBI lineage: Eukaryota > Metazoa > Chordata > Lepidosauria > Squamata > Colubridae > Ptyas > Ptyas mucosa. Next base: position 251,834 of record WNWU01000166.1, on the reverse strand, counting down.
CTAACCACTGTGCCACCACCGGCGCAGCTGGCTCAAGACCCCTTCCTTCCAGGACCCCCTCCCCTCTCTGTCCCCATGGAGGACATTGGAACTGACCACAAAATGGGTTGCTGGAAGGAGTGGTCTTGCCACGGGGGGAGGAAAAGGTGGCGCCCGACCACCATCAAGCATCCTTTTGGGATGCCGTCATTCAGACGCCCAAATTGCCAGCTTTCACCATGGAGGGGTGGACGGAATGGATGTTGGGACACTGTCTTGTCCACTCCCTCCTGCAGCAGCTGGCTCCTCCAAAGAGCCCCTCCTTCCCACTCCCAAACTTTCGCAGAGGGCTGCAACCCAACCCCCAGCTGGCTCCTCCTCCTCTCCCCCCCCGGCCCCCCAAAATTAGGAGCCCCTCTCCTGGCCGCCCCCTCCCGAGCAGAGCGTGCACACAAAAAGGCCACCGCTCGCTGCTGCTCCCGCGGCAAAAAAGGGAACATCTGGAGGAGCCTCGTTGCCATCCAACTTCTTCCAGAGCTGTCGCTAAGGTTACGGGCCAATTACGAAGGAGGCAGCCGGCAATTAAGCCGATGAGGAACCTGCTTTGTTTCTGCTGCTCTGCAAGCGGCACAAAAGGAGGGATTAGATCCCGAGAAACACCTACCTAAGCTCCCCGAGGGATACGCTGGCAGGGGCGGCCAGAGGTGCGCACTCATGCCTGCACATGTGTACTGGCATGACACAACACACCTCGCGATGCCCCCAAATAGCCTCCTGGGCACATCACAGCGAGCTCAACTCCCAGGCCAAAGGTGTTTCGCTTCTCATCCAAGAAGCTTTTTCGGCTCTTGACTGGATGGTGGGGAAGGGAAGGATCGATATGCAAGATTTAGGTCTGCAAGAGGTATAAATCCTTCCCTTCCCCACCATCATCCTGCCGGAGCTGAAGAAGTTTCTTGGAGAAGAGAAACGTCTCCAAAGAAAAACAAGAAAGTCCAGTGGCCTCCTGAAAAAAGCACCTTTGGGACACCTGGATGACTGAGAATCTCTACAGACTTTCAGCTATACAATTTGGGATGAACACCCTTTGAATGGTGTGGGAATAGGAATGGATTTCCAGAGGGGAAAACTGCAGACTGCAGGAACCATTTGCACTATGTAGGTGACCCTGAGGACACAGATAAACCTCCAAGTGGCCTCAAGGACCCTCTAAAAGGATGCCAATGACCAGCTGCTTGCAAGGAAGATAAACCCTTCCATTCCCCACCATCATCCTGTCGGAGCTAAAGAAGCTTCTTGGATGAGAAGCAAAACGACTTCAAAAGTTAAAAAAAACCAGAAAGTCCTGAAAAAAGCACTTTTGGGACAACCGTGACCTCTACAGGCTTTCAAGCCAAGGGAAGCTCTATCTAGAAGGGCAAAAGGAGAAACTGTTTTTCAGCCCCAACACAGGAGCTTGCGAGCGAAGCAATCTTCTGTGTTCTGCCTGCTTTTCTAATTGCTGCTCCCTCCGACGATCAGCTGTGGTTTTGAAGCTGCTTTTCAGCCCCAATGTGAGCAAAGTGATGTTCCGTGCTTTGCCTGCTTTTCTAATTGCTGCTCCCTCCGACGATCAGCTGTGCTTTTGAAGCTGCTTTTCAGCCCCAACGCGAGCAAAGTGATCTTCCGTGCTCTGCCTGCTTTTCTAATTGCTGCTCCCTCCGAAGATCAGCTGTGCTTTTGAAGCTGCTTTTCAGCCCCTCCGACGATCAACTGTGCTTTTGAAGCTGCTTTTCAGCCCCAACGCGAGCAAAGCGATCTTCCGTGCTCTGCCTGCTTTTCTATTTGCTGCTCCCCTCCGACGATCAGCTGTGCTTTTGAAGCTGCTTTTCAGCCCCAACCAGCCCCAACCTCAAAACCAGCGAGCGAACTAATGTGCTAAACCTGACCAGGCTAAGGACGCTAGCCAGATGAATACCTGGTAGGCAGAATTTTTTTTCCTCCTATTTTCCTCCCCAAAAGCTAAGATGCATCTTATACTCTGAAAAATACAGTAGCCAACTATTCACCCTGCTCTTCGCCCTGTTCTTCTCCCTCCGGGGATGCACTAACCCTGCTTGTGCTCAAGGCCTCTTTCTTGGCAACTGCAAAGACAGGGAGCTTCCCCCCCACCTCCTCACTGGAGTCCACCATCCTTGGGGCTGCAGTCTGGGGGCGTAATTTCAAGCGGGGGGGGGGGGGGAAGAAACACCTTGGGGTATGATCCCTGCTGGGGCCATCTCCAAGCACTCTCCAGTTCAGCTGAGAGTGGAATTAGGAGGGCCTGGCGGGAGGTTTGTACCCCCACCACCTACCACAGGCCACTGGTCTGACCTAGGCTTCCCCAAACCACGAAGCAGACTCCTTGTCCTGAACAAAAAACCCTTTTTATTATTCTACTCATTCACATCCAGCAAAGTCTTTCAAAGGAGAATTTACAGTCACAGACCTTATCTGGCTTGGAGAGCTACCAGGCCGATATCTTCAAAACTTGGCAAGGAGTCTGAGAGAGTCACGAACCAATTAAGCGAACCAATTATCTCCTGCAAACTCCCCTCCCCTTTCGCTCCTCTTTTATTCCCTCTGGGAGGGGTCATTCATCGTCCACCTGTGGCCTTACTCCCAAGTTGACCCTTGTTCTTTAGCTGTTCCCTTCGTCTGGCAACTGTGCATGCGCACACTGGGAACAGGCTCCAGCTGTTCTTCTGCCCCACTGATGTCTGACTCCAAAGGCAGCTGATAGCTGGCATACGGCTCTGGCCCCCTCTCTGCCTCCGATGCAGATCCCTCATCCGAGCCTTCCCCAGACTCCAGGATTGGCCAATGTTCCTCCCCAACCTCTTCACTGTCTGAATCTGGCGGGCCACAACAGCCACAGCTGCAAATGTTTTTCCAGTCAAGGTGAGCAAGCGCCCTTGGGACACCTGTGTCAGCCTGACCAGAAGAACCAAGGACTCTCTCGACACTTCCTGGATTTGAAAAATGCCAAACGGCTGGATTTCCACCACGCGCCCAGCCAGGCTTGGAAAGGAGACTGGAAACACGCAATTCCTTGGAAAGCCAGTTGCAGAAACTGGCTCCTCCCGAGGGAGGGAATTGCCTTACGCTGCTAGAACTGAGTGAGGGTCTGTCCTTGCCCTCCCCTCCCCCCCCTTGCTTACCATGGGGGCACACAATGTCCTCGTTGAACTTCAGCTCCTCTTCTTCTCGTTTCTCTGAACTGGACTCCTCTGTGGATGAGAAAATGAAGGGGGGGGGAGAGAAACCAAGTCAGAAACCCTCTTGCAATCTGGTTGAAGGGACGAGATGGGGCTCAGTGGCCCGCCCTCCACAGAACAGAGGCAGGTTGGCTGCACTCTGAACTCTCTGGAGCATTTGCCCTGGAGCCTTCCTTCCTTCCTTTTCTCCTTTTTCATCTCCTGCCTTTGCCTTCTTCTCCTCTTCCTTTCTTCCTTCCCTTCTTTCTTGTTCTTCCTTCCTTCCTTTTCATATCCTCCTCTCCCCTTCCTTCCTTCCATTCTTTGTCCTCCCCTTTCCTTCATTCCTCCCATTCTGTCTTCCTTTCCTTCCTTCCTTCTCTTCTTTCTTGTCCTTCCTTCCTTCCTTTTCATATCCTCCTCTCCCCTTCCTCCCTTTGTCCTCCCCTCCCCTTCCTTCCTTCCCTTTCTTGTCCTTCCCTTCCCTTCCTTCTTCCCATTCTTATCCTCCCTTCCTCCCCTTTCTTGTCCTCTCCTCTCCTTCCTTCCTTCCCTTCTTTCTTGTCCTCTCCTTTCCTTCTTTGCTCCCCCTCTTCCTCTGAAAGCAGAGGAAAACGGTCAGTCTGCAGAGGCCCAGTGGGCTGCTGCCACCAGCAGGGCTTCCGTAGAGTCTTTAGCAAGGGAAGCCAAGTTCACTTCAGGTTTCTCCCCAGCTCAAACCAGGAGGATCAGGGTTAAGGCTGAATCCCTGAGCCATCGTGAAAACCTTTCGAGGCTGGAAAACAGGGGCTGGCCCAGGGAAAACCAACCCTGCGGGCCGTACGAAGAGGCCAGGCCTGCCTTGATTAAGGGGTGGTGGATGGGGTGGCGGTGAGGAGGGACCTACCTCTCTCCTTGGCGTCACCGTTCATCTTGCCGTTGCTCTGCTCGGTATCCTCGTCCGAGTCATCCAGCTGCTCCAGGGCCAGCTGGCGCCAGCTCCGCAGGGAGGACTTCCCTACCCAAAACCCGTCAGTCCTGCGGGGCGAGAGTGGGGGGGGCAACTCACAGCCCAGAAGAGGCAGGGAGGGAGCAGCGGAATTTGGCAATCCCACCTCTTGCCTGCCTCTCCTTCCTGAATCCCGCTCCCTCTGCCCGACGGGAGCCGCTCACCCCTTGACCGCTGCTTTGAGGAGGTTACAGACGGCTTTGTAGTCCTCGCTTAGCCGGCTCTTCAGCCGCAGCACCCGGCACCTCTCGACCACGCAGTCCTTGCAGAGGGCTTTCACTGAGGAAGAGGAAGGAGGCCGGGAAGCTGAAAGGCAGCGGCAGGGCCCCCTCCTCGGCCGTTTGGCAAGGGGGGGGGCAGTCTCTGCCATTCCGCTGCCCACCCTGTGGAGGAGACCCAGCAGGGAACTCCTGCCCGCAGAGGGAGGGAGAAAGGAAGGCGAAAGGCAATCTCCCTGAGCTCTCGTGGGCGGGCGCCGCTTTTGCCAAGGGGGGATTCCTCGGGTCGCACCTCGCCTCTCCAGAGGCAGCTCTGAGAAAACGTGCTGGGGAAGGTGCAAGGTGGGGGAGAAGGGAGGAAACTGACAAATGTGGCAACACATCAGTGAGGTGCAATGCCAACTTTGTAACAGTGTGAAAGATCACACCTCCTGCGGGGCTGGAAGGCTCCCCCCCCACTTCTCTCCAAAGCATAAGCAGCTCCATCTGCTTGGTATTCCTCTGCCTTTCCCTTACTTGTTCCTTCCTCCCCAAAGCAGAAGGGATCACAGCAAGGAGGAGACGGCGGCGGCCAGGGCCAAAGCCAGCCTCGTCCAGGAAGGGCACTCCCCTCCCTACCTGTCAGCCTGGGTCCTCCCCCGTATCTCATATAGAAGTACTCGGCCACATCCTCCGAGACCCGCTTGACGGTAGAGATCTTATCCGGGTGCAGCTTGCCGTGGGAGCACAAACAGGCCGTGTTGTCGATGGCCTTGGGGGGCGTTGATTCATCCAGCCACTGCTGTAGCCATTCCAGGGAGACAAAGTCGTAGGGGCAGCCTGAGGGTGGCGGGGGAGAGAGGGGGGCGCAGAGGGCCAGAGCATCAGCACCCCCAGCTCCTCCGCCTCTCCTCCTCCTCCTCCAACACCCCGACCGCGACGCGCGTGCAAAGTTAGGATCGTGCATCTTCTCCTCCCTCCCCTTCAAACGATCGATCAACCCCATCTCTCCCCCTTCCCTTGCTATGCAACAGCCGGTCATCTTTTGTCATGTTCTTGCTCTCTACCCTGTGTTTGTGTGTGTGTGGGGGGGGGGGGGGCAGCAACTCAGACCGAGGGCTCTGGCCCTTCCTTCCTCACCAGCCGAAGCCCATGGGGCAACAGGAGAGCCTCTGCCCAGTGCCCCCTCTTGCGCCAATCTCCCTTGCCCTGCTGGCCGAGCTCGGATGATGCCCGCCAAAGCGAGAGGACATCCTAAGGCATTCCTGCCGAGTAAATATGGACGTTTCCCCCATCCCGTCCCCCCCACCCCCCCAAGGGAGCAGGCCATGCTGGATTGGCTCTCTTAGGAGACCGTGGAGGTGGGGGAGTACCTAGAGTCGTATGTAAGGAAGCTTTCAAACCCGGGAATGGACGACGCCAGAGCTGCCCCCTCCCCTCCCGCCTGGCCCAGAGCCGCCCTACAGAAAGAGACACGTAATTGGAAGGTCTTACAGACCAGCTTTGGCAGGCAACTTCTGGTAGAGCTCCTTCACCTCTTCGTGCTTGACCTTGCCCCGCGCCACACTCTGCTTCCGCATCTCGGCCATTTCGTGGCACCACTCCTCAAACCTGCTGTTGTCCTCTTCCACCAGCTCCTGCAGGAAAGCTAAGACGGGGAGAAGCCAAGGAGAGGGAGGGAAGGTGGAGCCCCGCCAAGCCCAAAGACGAGGAGGCCTCGTCATCCTCCCTGCTCCAGGGAGCCGCTTACACACAACCCCACCCAGCTGCTCAAAGAGAGCCCTGAGGGAGGAAGCCTTCCCCCAAGCTCTTCCTTCCCCTCAGGGAGGGGCTGGTAGAAGGCGGCTTCTTCCAAAAATCCCAGCACATCCCGATTCTGAATTTTGAACCGGGCAGCCAAAGTTGCGGCTTCTAACCCGTGTGTGCTCCTGGGGCAGGAGAGTGTTTGGATGTCCTTTCGCACTGACGCGAACGCGTAGTTGACGGGTGGGGGGGAAAGGCCGAGAGCGGGACACGCGGAAGCCTCACCTGGGAGTTCAACAGCCAGGGACTTCTCCCGCGACTGCAACCTATACACCAACATGTAGGCGTTTCGGGAGCGGTAAATCCCCTTCCCGCACTTGGGCCTTCGAGACTGAGATTTAGAGGGTTCTGGAGGGAGGGGGGGGGAGACAGAAGGTAAAGGAAGCGTGTGCTGGGGAGCTTTCTTCTCCTACCCTGCTTCTCTTTCCCCCACCCCCCACCCCCCAAGACACCCAAGTTGTAGCGAGCCGAGGAGAGGGGCCTGGCGCCGACCCGCAGGCCACCCGAGTTCGGTTCAAGAAGAAGGCGGTGGCTGCTCATTTACCCAGGTCCTCTTCCGCTCCCAGCTGCAGCTTCTTGCCTTCCATCTTCTCGATCTCTTCGTCGTTAAATCGGTACCACTCCCCGGTTTGGGGGTCCTTCACGTGGGCGATGTAGTGGCCTGAGTAGGCGCTGACCCCCCGGTGGATGAGGATCGCGCTGAGCTCGTAGACGAAGACGCTGGCTGAAACGATGGCAGGCAGGCAAGCGCTCAAGGCTCAGGGAATGGCCAGGCTTTCCCCTCCTCTCCCCTCCCCTCCCCACCCCACCCCACCCCACCCCACCCCATTCTTGCTCTTCCACAGCCGTGGACCACAGCAGCAAGCTCACCCCCTCTCCTCCCCATAACATTCTAGGCTTCCGGGTGGGCCCTGACCCACAATTCAGGGGACCCCAAATGGAAGGAAAGACGCCCACCCCCCAGCTCTGCCTACCTTTGTCTTCCATGAAGGGTCCCAGGTCCAGCAGCTCGGAGAACTCGATATAAGTGTTCAGCTTCTTCTTATGCCCCGTTTGCCTAAAGAGGATTGCTCTCATTCACCCCTTTCTGCCTGGCAGTGCCAACGCAAGGTAACAGCGGCAACAGAAGAGCACAGTGGCCCTTTCCACATCAAGAGTGTGGGGAGGTGGGTGGAGGGCTGAACTGGGCCCCGGGAGGTTCCCCCTGGTGTCGGTGCCCCTCAGGGACAGAAGCCGTCTGGGTGACTTTGGGCCCTTCGTGTCAAGGTGGACTCGAACGTTCACCTATATTCCTCTTCTCTCGCAGCTTGACAAAGAATGGTTTGTGTGTGTATTGGAATGCAAGGGCGGGGGGGAATGGCCTTCCAAACATCGTGGGTTCTTGTGCTCCCCACCCCCCAAGGAAACCCAGAGCAGATGTCCCAGCACGGGTGGCTGGTTCCCACAACAAAAAGAACAGAAGTGATTTGGTGGACGTAATGGACTCTGGGTGGACCCGTACGGAAAGGAAGAATGTACTATGCATGCGTTTGTGCGGGGAAACTCAGAGCCGGTTTTGTTTCTTCTGTGCCAACGTGGATTTATTTAAGTTTAGTACTCTTGGATTTCCCCAACTGGACAGTTGACATTAAACCAATCTCTCTCTCTCTCAGCCCAACCCTCTTCGTAGGAACAGGAGCAGGGGGTCGCATTAGAAGACCTCCAAAGTCCCTTCCAACTCTGTTATTCTAAATTCTAAATAGATCGCCTTGAGTTGCTCAAAGGTAGGACACAATAAGCAAGACAAACATAAGCTGAGCAGGTGCCTGCCTCTCTCTCTCTCTCTCTGTCTGTCTGTGTGTCTGTGTCTGTGTGTTGTCCTGAAGATACTTCATGCCCAGCCTGTTCAGTTCAAGCCTCGCCAGGCAGCCCACTTTCAGACGGGGATGGGACCCCGCTGTAAAACTAAGGCTTTTGAGCGAGTGCGAGAGGCGGCTCACCTATCAAACACGAAGCGCATAAGCTGGAGGTTGAGGGTGCAAGGAAGGCTGAGCAGACGTATCCTCCTGGTGGCGTTCTGTTTGCTCTGGCAGGACTCGCAGAAGTAACGATTGTCCCCCTCTAGCTTCTCCTCCTGCCAGGGGAAAAAAAAAAGAACAAAACCGGTTGCAGGCTTGAAGAGGCGTCCCGACCTGCTTGGCAGCAGGACCCTAAAGTCATTAACTCGCACCAACCAAGCTCAGGGGCGAGACACCCCCCCCTCCCTGGTCCCTAGTGTTGTGGCCCGCCGGCAGCCTGCAGAGCTGGCAGCAGAGTCAGACAGTGAGGAGGTTGGGGAGGAACATGGGCCAGTCCTGGGGACTGGAGAAAGCTCGGACGTGGAGTCTGCGTCAGAGGCAGAGAGGGAGATAGACAGCAGTGAGGCAGAGGAACAGCTGGAGCCCGTTCCCAGTGTTCGCATGCGCAGAGCTGCCAGAAGATAAGAACTAAGAAAGCAGGGTTGACTCAGGAGTAAAGCCACACCTTGGAAGTGATTGGCCCCTCCCATAGGAAACAAAAGAGGAGTGAATGGGGAGGGGGCTTTTGGAGGAAACCATTCGTTCGGTCGGTCGTTTCAAGAGCGGAAAGTTCTGTTCGTGCCAAGTTTCGCCTTACTCTGCGGTTGGAAACTAAGTTATCTGGCAACTTTCCCAGCGAGATAAGGTTTGTGTTGATAAATATGCCTCTGAAAGACTGTTTGCAAAGCCGTGCTGACTGTGAATGAACGTAATTCACAGTCGTGTAAATCAAAGGGGTTTTACTGGGACTAAGACTCTGCTTCTTGCTACTTAAGGAAGCCTCGGTCAGAACACCTAGGCTGCTCCCAAAGCCAGTGTTTGGCCCTTCCCCCCCCTCATGGACGGGGTACCTTCAGGAACTCCGTGATGCAGTCCGACAGCTGCTTGTGGCCCTGGATGTTTAATTCAAGCTCATAAAACTTGGAGATAAGTTTGGACTCTCGTCCGCACTGGTTGCAACTGGAGAGCAAAGCAGAGACAGCCGTGAGCACCCGCAGGCCCGTCGTCCGAAGCAGGACAAGGAAGCGAGGAAGCAACCGCGCGAGGAAAAGCCCTTACACTGTAACGTAGGCGTACTCTCCGCAAAACTGCTTCTGGACGATGTCGCGCACGTCCGGGTTTTTCTGAGAAGACAGAGTGTCCTCCAGCAGGGACATGAACAGCTTGGAAAACTCCTGAGCGTCCTAGAAGAACAGCGGAACGGGCAGGAGGTGAGTTCAAGGTACCCAGAATAGAAATAGAATAGAATAACAGAGTTGGAAGGGACCTTGGAGGCCTTCTAGTCCAACCCCCTGCCTAGGCAGGAAACCCTACACCACTTCAGACAAAATGGTTTTCCAACCTCTTCTTAAAAACTTCCAGTGTTGGAGCATTCACAACTTCTGGAGGCAAGTTGTTCCACTAGTTAATTGTTCTCGCTGTCTGGAAATTTCTCCTTAGTTCTAAGTTGCTTCTCTCCTTGATTAGTTTCCACCCATTGCTTCTTGTCCTGCCCCCCCTCTGGTGCTTTGAAGAATAGCTTGACTCCCTCTTCTTTGTGGCAGCCCCTGAGATATTGGAAGACTGCTATCATGTCTCCCCTAGTCCTTCTCTTCATTAAACTAGACATACCCAGCTCCTGCAACTGTTCTTCGTATCTTTTAGCCTCCAGTCCAGTCGTGGGTTTCAAATTTTTTTACTACCAGTTCTGTGGGTGTGGTTTGGTGGGCGTGGCATGGCTTGGTGGGCATGGCAGGGGAAGCATACTGTAAAATCTCCATTCCCTCCCCAACCCAGGGGAAGGTTACTGCAAAATCTTCATTTCCTCCTGATCAGCTGGCACTTGGGAGCTGGCACTTGGGAATAGATGGGGGCAGGGCCAGTCAGAATTTTTACTACCGGTTCTCCGAACTACTCAAAATTTCCGCTACCGGTTCTCCAGAACTGGTCAGAACCTGCTGAAACCCACCTCTGCTCCAGTCCCCTAATCATCTTGGTTGCTTTTCTCTGCGCTCTTTCTAGAGTCTCAACCTCTTTTTTTACATCATGACGACCCAGAGGCATAAACATTTCATTTTAATCCCGTTAAGGGAGCTATTGTCAGAAAATCCTCCGAAAGAAGCAAACCCCTCCAACGGGACTTTTCGGCCGAGTACCCAAAGCAAAACGAGAAGGGCTTATTATTTTTCCGCTGTCAAAGGATTCCTGGTTTTCCCTCAGCGTGGGAACGGCTTTCTTAAACGTGTCATTCCGAGAGGCAAAAGAGAGAAGCTGACCCGGGTGCCTTGAACCTTACCTGTTGCTGACCTGTGTCCAAGCCAAGCGCTTTCACAAATCCCGATGGGTCAATGTATCGCCTTTTGCTGTTTTGGAGCAAGGCGAACAAGTACTGGAGGTGCTCACAAATGGTCTGCGGTTCGTAATCTGTCAAGGGATAAAAAGCTTGATTAAAACACAGGATTTGCTGTGGTACGCCAGCAGCCCGCGGAGCTAGCAGCGGAGTCGGACAGTGAGGAGGCTGGGGAGGACCATGGGCCAGTCCTGGAGTCTGGGGAAGGCCCGGACGATGGCTCTGTGTCAGAGGCAGAGATGGGGCCAGGGCCATCTGGGAGTGATGCACGGACTCCGGAGCCTCCAGAGTCGGACAGCAGAGAGGCAGAGGAACAGGAGGAGCCTGTTCCTAGTGCACACATGCGCAGAGCTACCAGAAGGCAAGAGCAGCTAAAGCAAAAGGGACGACTCGGGAGTAAGGCCAGGAGATGTTTGGCCCCTCTCATAAGGCTTTAAAGAGCAGCAAAGGCTCTTGGGCTCTTTGTAGGAAAGCAACATTGCTCAATCTGTTTCCAGTCAGCGTCTCTTGTTTCTGAACTTCGTGGGGCTTTGCCAAGAAAGGCCTTTGGAAGGGTGCCAAAGAAGATGAAGGTTTGTGATAAGCCCGAAGGACTTTTTCTGAAGGATTTGTTTTGGAATTAATTTGGACTAAGTTGAGAATGAAGTAATTCTCAGCTGCTATAATAAAACAGTTTTGTTTGCGACTAATTGTGTCTTGCAATGACTAAGTGAGCCTAAGTCACAACAGGATGTAGACTTGCGAAGGAATTCTTTCGTCCCTCGCTTAACAGAGAGCACAACAAGCCAAACTCCTCTCCGTCAAATGGGAACAATCTCAAGCGGAATTTGTGAAGCGACTGAAGATATTAAACGGTCCTGGAATTATGACCACCACTGAGCCCAAAATTTATGTTGAAACACTTGTTAAAAGACAGCTCTTGCCCCCATTTTACAACCTTTCTTGCCACACTTGTTAAGTGAATCGTTGCATTTGTTAAGTAGGCAACACGGTTGTTAAGGGAATCTGGATCCCCCACTGACTTTGCTCGTCAGACGGTCACAAAGGTGATCACATCACACACACACAAGACACAGCAACGGTTGTAAGTATGAACTAATTGCCAAGCGTATGAATTTGGATCATGTGACCGCGGAGATGCTGCAATGGTGTTAAGTGTGGAAAATGGTCATAAGTCACTTTTTTCAGTACCGCTGGAACTTTCAACAGTCACTAAAAGAACTGTGATAAATTGAAGTGTACCTTGTTTCCCCGAAAATAAGACCCGACCGGAAAATAAGCCATTGCATGATTTTTCAGAATGCTTGTAACATAAGCTCTACCCCCAAAATAAGCCCCAGTTAAATCATCGCTTAAGGTAAAAGTTCCCCTCACACATATGTGTTAGTTGTTCCTGACTGTAGGGGGCGGTGCTCATCTCCATTTCAAAGCCGAAGAGCCAGCGCTGTCCGAAGACGTCTCCGTGGTCCTGTGGCCGGCATGACTCAACGCCAAAGGCGCACGGAACACTGTTACCTTCCCACCAAAGGTGGTCCCTGTTTTTCTACTTGCATTTTTTTTTTACGTGCTTTCGAACTGCTGGGTTGGCAGAAGCTGGGACAAGTCACGGGAGCTCACCCCATTACGCGGCACTCGGGATTCGAACCGCTGAACTGCCTGACCTTTCAATCGACACGCTCAGCGTCTTAGCCATTGAGCCACTGCGTCCCCTAAGATCATCAGCTTAGTACCATATTTTCCTGAAAATTAACACCTAACCGGAAAATAAGCCCTAATGTGTCTTTTGGAGCAAAAATTAATATAAGACCCTGTTTTATTTTCAGGGAAACACGGTCTTATTTTTGGGGAAACACGGTATCTATACAAAGTAGGGGGACAGTGATGATATTTTGGCCCAGCCAATCATTTGGGGTTCAAAGCAGATGAATCTTAGAAAACTGCCTGCTTCTAACAGAGCAAGGATGCTTCCATAATACCTTTCTTTTCCGCTGCGACATATTCAGGGCGGGCAACCGGACACAGGTACAGCGCCTGCCGCAGCTCCAGATTTAAGAACCACATCTGTAGGAAAGTGTTGACGTAACAAGTGGCCCCCAAATTCGTGAGGCCTACAAATGCATTCTGGCGGGGAAGGAGAAGTGAAACAAGAGATCGTCAGAGGTGAGGCCAGCCGAAAAGCAGAGCGGCTCAAGGGTAGGCAATTTTAGCAAGGTCTTTTTTTCTCTTTCGACAACAGTGGAATTAGTTCCTCCGGGAAGGAGAGTTGGCACAAGACGCTCTGAGCGGTTTTAGAGAACATCGATGCATTGTTAAAAACACTTTTGATTTTGCAACCGCAATTCAATGGGTCTATTCTTCTGTTATCTAAGCACAGGACAAGTTCCACTTTGAAATGCTTTTCTATCTTGCTGTCCTTAAAATGCTCTGCTTTTTTTTTTTTTTTAAAACAACACACAGAAAAAAACATTCTGGGTTTCGCTTCTCATCCAAGAAGCTTCTTCAGCTCTGATTGGATGGCGGGGAAGAGCCGAGGTGGCGCAGTGGTTAGAGTGCTGTACTGCAGCTACTTCAGCTGACTGCTAGTTCAGCAGATCAGATCTCACCGGCTCAAGGTTGAGTCAGCCTTCCATCCTTCCGAGGTGGGTAAAATGAGGACCCAGATTGTTGGGGGCAATATGCTATTTAGTATACTGTCGATTGTTGTAAGCCGCCCAGAGTCCTCGGAGAGTGGGCGGCATAGAAATATGATTAATAAAATAAAAAATAAAATAAAGGGAACGGAGTCAGAGCTGAAGGAGCTTCTTGGATGAGAAGCGAAAGGCCTTCAAAGAAAAACCAGAAAGTCCAGTTGCCTCTTGAAAAAAGCACCTTTGGGACAACCTGGGTGACTGAAAATCTTCACAGACACACAGAAAAACATACCCAAATTAAGTATGTTTGGGGGGGTGGGGAAATCCAAAGATGCCCATTTAACTTGCACCGGCTCAGAAGTGGCCTCCCATCACGAGAGAAACCAGACTCGCAATTTCACAGCTTTGAAGATACATAAGAAAAGACCCAGCTGAATGAAACTTTGTGTCCCCACCCCACCCCCCAACCCCGTCCCCAGAGGCTCCCTCCTTGCGATACCAAATTGCCTCCCAGGCCCAACTTGGATTCTTCACAGCCAACCAACCAACCAACCTCCGTAGATCTTGGGAACCGAGGCAATTTCAGCCTCGGCAATTCTGGGCGGCAGACTTCAAAGCACCAACTGCAAAGAGAGGAGGTGCCTTGGGCGTGGGGAAGAACCATTCTTCTCGATCAGGCCACAAAACCACAGACAGACCTACCTTTTTCCGCCTCTCAAAGTTGGGATCGTCGATGTTGTGAAAGGTGTTTTCGTCGATCTCCCCCAGCCAAATGTGCTCTCCGATCCCCACAAGGCAATTGGGATTCCCTCTGCAGTTTCTCCTGCAGAAGCAAAGCCACAGGTCAGGTTATTTTCCCGTCCGACGCCATTTCCCGGGAACGGTTCAGCGGTTGCCTGTTTGTTAGCATCCCCCTCCTGGTTCTAAAATCTCCTTTTTTTCTGGGAGGAAAAGAAAGCGGGGCCCCTCACAGCTGGGGGATGGAAGATTCTGAAGAGAGCTTTGAGTAGTGCCCTTTGGGGACAGCCATGTTGTTATTTGCACACAACCCAAACAAATCCTGCAAAGGAAGTTTTTTCAACAAGCTTTGCTTAAATCAGGATGAAAATGCACCAGCTCCCTCTTCATCCGATGAAGACAGCTGTCACTGGTCCCTCACTGCATGATATTTTGATATATGCTCCTTAATCCTCTGAAGGGAAAAACAGAGGCTCCACAGTCAGCCTTGGTAGCTAAAAGATACCCTGTTTCCCCCAAAATAAGACATCCCCTGATAATAAGCCCAATTGGGCTTTTGAGCACATGGCAATAAGGCCAAGCGCTTATTTCAGGGTTCAAAATAATATAAGACAGGGTCTTATTTTTGGGGAAACACGGTAGATATCCAAGGAGGCAGGAGGAAAATCTGGGGGGAAAGCGAAGGTGGAGAAGGCCTTTGAAATTATCATAGTTATCTATTAACTTAATATAGATGGGATGCGGTGGCTCAGTGGCTAAGACGCTGAACTTGCCGATCGAAAGGTCGGCAGTTCAACAGTTCGAATCCCTAGTGCCGCGTAACGGGGTGAGCTCCCGTGACTTGCCCCAGCTTCTGCCAACCTAGCAATTCGAAAGCACATAAAAAAATTTGCAAGCAGAAAAACAGGGACCACCTTTGGTAGGAAGGTAACAGCGTTCCGTGCGCGCTTGGCGTTGAGTCATGCCTGCCACATGACCACGGAGACGTCTTCGGACAGCACTGGCTCTTCGGCTTTGAAACGGAGAGGAGCACTGCCCCCTAGAGTCGGGAACGACTGGCACATATGTGTGAAGGGAACTTTTTTACCTAATATAGACGCCCACTTTAGTGGACTTGGGAGGAGGGGATTTATAAAATTTTAGGAAGAACTTCTAAACTAAAAATTTAAATCTTCAAGAGTAGAGGCCATCTTGCATTTACTGCCCTCCTTAATTCAACAGTATTTATTTTGCAAGATCCTTATTGTGGCTGTCTTTGCTGTCAAGGCACAAGCACCAATATAAAACAAAAACAATAAAGCACTGATAAAAATAATATAACAACTAGTGTTTGAAAAGAGATAAAAATACTCCTACTCCCACATAACCTGAAATTAGCAAAATAACAAAAGCTGAAAGGCAGAGATGCAGACTAGGGTTCTTTTTATGTAGTTTTTTTTGTTTGTTTTTGTTTCGGCAGCAAGAACAATAGTTGAGGGAGCCGATAATGGAAGCAAGCAAAGCTTGTCATTAGCTCCTACAGCTAAGCATAAAGCAGGTGTCCTTGCAAACAATAACTGTGCTAAGGTAATTTATCCGTTATTAAAGACGTTTCCTTATGCTTCCCCTGCAGATGCTAATCGATTGTGCAAAGCTATTTACGAAGGAAAATATTTAATTAGTAAAGTAAAAAGCAATCATGGTGTTTTCCACCCAACGGGCAAATAATCATAAAATAACGTATTACAGCTACGCTAACCCATTAAGGGGGAGAAAAACACCCTCTGCCATGATGGACAAAAGTTAATTTGGCATCAAACAAGATGCCACCCTGGGAAGGGAGGGAAAGGAAAGAGGGGAAAGGGAAAAGGAGGATTGTTTGTAAAACACAGGGAGATGAAATGGTAGAAGAGCAACCCCGAATATAATTAAATTGTTTAGGATGAAGATTGTTATCAGTATGAAAGTTGAAAGAAAATATGTTAATTAAAATGTCTTATTTTAATGCTTGAAGGAATATATATATATATATGTATGTATGTATGTATGTATGTTTTCTGAGGTTTTCACGGGTGTTTGTACGTAGGTCTTTGGTTATTTGTGTTGACCAATGAGACTTCGTCGAAACGTCGCCAAGACATTTCCAATTTTACGCGGGAGAAAACCCGAATAACCAAAGACCTACATATACATATATATCTATATATCTATATATCTATATCTATACACATATACATATATGTTTTCTGAGGTTTTCGCGGGTGTATATATGATTAACTATGTGTAAGAAAATGTACATTTTATATTATGTGTATAAAAAAAATAAAACTGAAAAAACTTTTCAAAAATAAAAAGATAAGAAATTATACATTTAAGATATGTTTATGGGGGGGGGGGGGGAGATGCCACCCTGGCTTCTAACCGGATGAATGGACAACTTAGGACCTCAAACAACACCTGGGCAGCGCTTCGTAGGATGCCGATGAAGGTGCGGTACAGTTGGGATTATTTGTATTTTATTATTTTTTTTAAAAAGGAAGCTGCCCCATCCGGCTGTAAGCACTAGCTCTGCACTAGGCCAGGGAATCTGCAACCTTAAACACTCAAAGAGCCATTTGGACCCGTTTCCCACAGAAAAGAAAACACCGGGAGTCACAAAACCCTTCCCATGTCCTGACTATTTCTTGAGCGGCCACAAAACTAGCGTATGTAGTTGAATTAAACGTTCTGTTTTCTTCTGAAACTTTTCTTTTCTTGGGATTTATCCATGGTTGGCTACTGGGGGTTGAAAAGCTCAATAAATTGCATGCCGGCGGGTGTCACCCATTGGCGGTGGCGACGCCTATTTTGAGTGACAGGGAGCCGCAGCGGAGGGGCAAAAGAGCCACATGCGGCTCCAGAGCCCCAGGTTGCTGACCCCTGCCTGCACTAGGCTCTGGATTGCAAGAGACCCCCCCAAACCCCAGGTACACCCCACCCCCCAAAAGGGAATTTCTGCAGAAGGCAGATCCATTGATCTCTCTCTCTTTTTTTTAAGCCAACCTCAGAGCTGTGAGGAGAAGCAGAAGGGAAAGGGCACCACGAGGTGCTCCCAAGGGAAAGAAAGGCAAAACCATCCCGATTTGCCATTGTCAAATTGAAAAAAAGGAAGCCCCCCCCCCACCCCACGCCAATAGGGAGAGAGGGGGACGCCTGGCAATCATAACCCATGGGGCACAGCCACCCCCTTGGCAGGATTTCGATACCCGCGTTGGGCTCCACCCGGGGTCACGCCCAAAGAATGGCACCTGTCGTGCCCCTTGGGCCCCCTTCCCACTTCCATTAGGCCTGTGGGGGGGCGGTTTTCCACGCTCCTTAACTCGAGCTTAGGTCCGGGCAGCAGAAAGGCCGCGCCCACCTGGGGCGTCGCCTCACCTGCAGGTGCCCCGCTGGCAAGGCTCCAACCCGATCCGGTAGGCCGCCTCGATGTGCTCCTGCGTCACGGCTTCGGGCGGCACCGTCTCCGTCCAACGCCAGGCCGCTTTCTCCAACTGCAGCCGCGGAGCCATCCCGGGACCGGCCCGAGCGGGGAACAGGGCTTCCGGAGGGAGATTCCGGAAGAGGAAAGAGAGACCGGGTGACCCCGGAAGCGGAACCGGCCTCAAAAAAAAAAAAAAGGAGGGGGGTCCCTTTTGGCGGCTTCCAGGCCACGCCTCCTGCGGAGGGCGCGCGCGCGCGGGGCGACTCGCTCTACCTGGCGCGCTCGGCTCTGACGTCACGGTGAGAGGGGGAGGGAGAGAGAGGCGTGGCCCGCGACGTCCAATAGGGAGGCGCTCTCTCGGAAAGGCCCCGCCTCCTTCCCGTGTGTCTTTCTTTCTTCCCTTCACGGCGAAGATGAGGGAAAGATTTGAGAAAGCCGTTGGACGAGCGGAGCATGCGCACAGCAAAGCTCGACCTTCTGAGGCGAAGTTCCCCACAATCCATTGCGCCTCCCCCTCAGTTTTGTCTCTTTTGAAGTAAATAAAAAGTGGTTTTTTTTGCATAATCACCAAGTTTTTTTGTTTTTAATAAAAACCCATAACAACCTATATGGGGGGATTCAGGAGGGAAAATAATGAGGCGCTTTTGACCCTTTTAAGATGGCTGCCCTCTTGCTCTCGGGCGCGGCTGGTGCTGCTTTCAACGTCCCCCCCCCACTAAGGTCTCCGTTTCCCCGCGGGCCTTCAATCCACGTGTTTATTTCACATGCTAACGCGCCTCCACGACGCCATTGTGGCAAAGAGTCGCTGACCACGACCTGGGAGTGGGATATACATTAAAGTCTCTCTATACCCGGGAAAGACTACAACTCCCAGTAGCCCCTGGGCTCATACCGGAAGAGGCCCCCGTCTAGTCCGGAAGCTAGCTGTTCAGGGGCGGGCCAGCTGACCGCTTGACGCCTTTTGACAATTTGGCGCGTTCTTGTAGCCGTGGACGAGCAAAACTTGGCGAGAAGAGAAGTGAGAAAGAAGAGAAAAGGAGAGAGAAAGAAGAGAGAGATGACAGAAGAGACAAAGGAAGAGAGAGGGGAGAGGAGAGAAAGAAGAGAAGAGAGAACGAAGAGAGATAACAAGAGAAGAGAGAGAAGACCTGCAAAACCTGTGGAGAAGAAAGGAGGAGAAAGAAAAGAGGAGAGAGATAAGAGACAAGACGACCAAAACTTGGCTAGAAGGAGGGAGAAGAAAAGGGAAGAGAAATGACAGAAGAGAAGAAAGAAGAGAGAGGAGATGAGCAAAACTTGGCGAGAGCAGAAAGAAAGGAGGAGAGAGAAGAAAAGAGAAGAGAGATAGAAGAAATGACAAAAGAGAAGAAAGAAGGGAGAGGAGATGAGCAAAACTTGGCGAGAAGAGAAGAAAGGAGGAGAAAGAAAGAAATGACAGAACAGAAGAAAGAAGGGAGAGGGGAGGGGAGAAGAGAGAAAGAAGAGAAGAGAGAAAGAAGAGAGCGATAACAAGAGAAGAAAGGGAGAGGAGAGGAGACCAGCAAAACTTGGTGAGAAGAGAAGAAAGGAGAGAGATGACAGAAGAGAAGAAAGAAGAGAGAAGAGATGAGCAAAACTTGGCGAGAAGAAGAGAGGGAGAGAAGAGAAATGACAAGAGAAGAGGAGAGAGAAGAAAGAAATGACAGAAGAGAAGAAAGAGAGAGGAGACCATCTATCTCACTGCAATACTACAATCACACACTCCTCCACAACAGGAAAAAAAAATCCAGTCTCTACGATTGTGGGGTTTCAGCACCATTTATTAAGAAAAAGAAGTACAAGAACAGTCAAGGGAAAGAGGGTGGGAGAAGCAGAGAGGCCGGCTGCTCCGATCCTGGACATGGGGGCTACCCCAAAATGCCCAGGGCAACCAGGCCCACATGAGAACTGTGGGGCGCCCTGGCTGAAGTAGAACCAGGCACCCCCAAGGCAAAAAGCTGTTTGCCGGCCCCAGTGTATGGGGGACGGCTGGCAGGAGAAGACAAGGATGCCGGCGGCCAGCAATGCCAGCGGTCAGCAATCTCCTGTCTGAGCAATGGAAGTTTCTTTGGACTTGGCTAGTTAGACAAAGCTCCTTTTCTCCTTGGAAAGCGGTAAAAAAACCCCAAACCCTTCTGGTTCTGACC
Organism: Ptyas mucosa; assembly: GCA_012654045.1. Taxonomy (NCBI): domain Eukaryota; kingdom Metazoa; phylum Chordata; class Lepidosauria; order Squamata; family Colubridae; genus Ptyas; species Ptyas mucosa. The sequence continues at coordinate 232,315 of WNWU01000166.1, read as the reverse complement.
CATAGCAGGGGCAGGACTTTCTGGCGATTGGGAACCCTCTGCTCTCCGACCCCCCTCCCCAAGAAGCAGCCTCGTTTCCAGAAGTTTTGCTGTGAGAAATAACACTCAAAGCAGGCAACGGAGGATGGATGAGAGGAGATTGGGCTGGGAGATAGCACGTGCATCCGTTAGGAGACAAACCCACCCACCCCCAATAAGGCACTGAAGCAACCCAAAGGCGATGGGAAAGACCCCTCCCAGGGTGCAGCAGGGTTGCCCCTTCCACGGGGCGAGACCCCCAAGGCTCCTAGGCACGATCCAGGGGTTAAGGCAGCTGGCGAAATGGGAGGAGGGGGGCACCTCTCAGAAGCACTGCGGCTGTGCAGGGCAACGAGACGGGACTTCAGAAGGATCTGTCTCCTACATGGCATTTGCTGGGCACGGGGGATGTGCCAAGACCACCTTCCTGGGATCCTCTCGCTACCCCAGGGAGGGCGAAGGCAGGATCTTTGGTCAGTCACAGCCAGCCGGCTCAGCAGAACAGCCGTCTGGGCGCCCGGCTCGCTTGCTGAATTCTGGGAAGCCGACCTGTTTCTAGCCTCCTTTCTGCAGCTTCTTGCGGCAATGTAGCACGGCTCCCTGGTCCTTCGAGAAGGCCCGCGCGGGGCTCCTTTCCTGCCGGCCCAGGCCGAAGACGCCGTGAGCCAACTCCCTCCGCCCTTTCCCCTTTTTGGCAGCAGCAAAAAGCACCGTTTGTGTGTTTCTTCTTTTTAAAAAATTTGTAATAATAATAATAATAATAAAATAATGATAATCAGCGTAGATGTCTCTCCTTTCGCCCAGCGATGGCAACGAAGAGCAGGAGGGTGGAAGGTGGTGGTGGGGCCCTCCTCCCCTATGAGGGGCACTCCTGAATGTTCAGGGCCATTTCCGCTTGATGTTGCAGGTCTACGGGCTGCCGGGGTTCTTGGCCTGGCCGGGCGTTGACCAGAACTACGTTTTTGAGGCAGCCTGTTATCCCCGAGGCATATTTCCCGGCCGTGAGCGTCTGGATGTCGGGGGCGCCTCCTGAGCAGAAAAAGGCAACGCTCTCAGCAAAGGAAGTGATCGTCCAGTTTCAAGGAAGTCAGGGGAGGGAGAGAAGGGGGGGGGGGGGCAACCCAGAAGACCCACGCTTTCGCTCAATCCTATTAGCCTTGGATATTGAACCCCTTGGCAATTATCTCTGGACAGCAAGCCAAGAGGTTGGTGCCACTTTCAGGTGGGCCCCCTGAGACGACCCCTGAAGCGGCTTGGTGGAAAAAGATCTCCAAATGACCCTCCTGAGACCACAAAGCAGTGGACATAAGAAGCTGTAAAGGTAAAGGTTCCCCTCGCACACATGTGCTAGTTGTTCCCGACTCTAGGGGGCGGTGCTCATCTCCGTTTCAAAGCCGAAGAGCCAGCGCTGTCTGAAGACGTCTCCGTGGTCATGTGGCCAGCATGACTCAACGCCAAAGGCGCACGGAACGCTGTTACCTTCCCACCAAAGGTGGTTCCCATTTTTTCTACTTGCATTTTTTTATATGCTTTCGAACTGCTAGGTTGGCAGAAGCTGGGACAAGGAACGGGAGCTCACCCCGTTACGCAGCACTAGGGATTTGAACTGCTGAACTGCCGACCTTTCGATCAACAAGCTCAGCATCTTAGCCACTGAGCCTCTTTCTCCAATCAGAGGCCGACGGACACAAGAGCAACCACTGGGGCAGAAAAAAGGCACCAGCAGGTAGAAAAGGGCAGCTTTTTTGGAACTGCGCAATCCAGAAGACACCTCGGTTGTTTTCCAGGGCCCCAACTGCTCACCTATATAGATCCGACCTTTAGTGTTGACCATGACATTCCTGCCAGAAGATTCTCCGGTCGTCGCCTCCTCTCCGTCCACCTGAAGGGAGCCTCTTTTCCCTTCCCTACAGAAAACGGGTTTTGCGTCAGAAGGGCGGTGTATGTGTGTGTGTGTGTCTGTGCTGACCAAAACTCGCTCAGCCAAACCCCAGCCATCTCTTACCGGACAGCGGTCACTCGATGCCACTCTCCATCATCCACGGGGTCTTCAGAACGGATGTTGGCCTCTCCGCTTCCCAGTTGGTAACTGCGGAAGACACGCTGGGTCAGTCTGGCCCCGCCAGCCAAATTGCCCTAGCAGGGGGAAAGCCCAGCTGGCAGGCAGTGTTTGTGGCCTGCCAGTGGCCAGCAGAGCTGGCAGCAGATTCGGACAGTGAGGAGGTTGGGGAGAAACATGGGCCAGTCCTGGAGTCTGGGGAAGGCTCGGATGAGGGCTCTGCGTCAGAGGCAGAGAGGGGGCCAGGGCCGTATGCTAGTTATCAGCTGCCTTCGGAGTTGGATATTAGTGAGGCAGAAGAACAGCTGGAGCCTGTTCCCAGGAGAAGGGAACAGCTAAAGAACAAGGGTCGACTCAGGAGTAAAGCCACAGGTGGACAATGAATGGCCCCTCCCAGAGGGAATAAAAGAGGAGCGAAAGGGGAGGGGAGTTTGCAGGAGACAATTAGTTCGCTTAATTGGTTCGTGACTCCTTGCCAAGTTTTGAAGATATCGGCCTGGCAGCTCTCCAAGCCAGATAAGGTCTGTGACTCTAAATTCACCCTTGAAAGACTTTGCTGGATGTGAATGAGAGGAATTCACAGTAACTTAATAAAAAGGAGTTTTTGTTCGGGACAAGGAGTCTGCTTCATGCTCTTGGGGAACCTAGGTTAGAACAGGAAGCCCGACTCACCTGAACAGCAGGTGCCCGTCCTTCAGCCCAAGGCTAATGAAGTCCTTCCCTTTGCCTGGTTCCCCTTCCTCCTGTGTGTGTGTGAGAGAAAGAAAGAGAGCAGTATGATGCCACCATCTCAGCCTTCTCCTTTGGTGGGGGTGGGGCAACTCTACGGCCGCCTCCTGGCCACATTGGGGAGCCACTGCCATGCACTGCTCCCCTCGCATGCTTTGAGCACCTGTTCAGAACTCCACAAGCCCAACCATCCAAGCGATTCAATACCTGGATAGCAACATGCTGCGGGGGACCTGGCTCGCCCGTGGCCTGGAAAGACAAAAGGACATGCAGAAGCCACGCACGTTTCAGCAAGACCCTGCTGGCCATGCAACGGGTGCAGCATCTGGAGCCACCGCCATGCAACGCATGCGAGAGACTATCAAGCGCCCAGCTGCGGTTTCTCAGCTCAGCAGGTTAAGGCAGAGGCCCCTCCCTTGCACTAAACCCCTTCTTTTGGGGTGGCTCTCCACGGTCCAGATGTTCTGGCCAGCACTGAGGGGGTCAAGACCTCGTCGGTTGTCCAGGGGACGGCTGTCGCCACTGGGGATGTTTTTAAGAAAGCTCACACCAATCCATCTGGCGTCACTCGAACGACCTTCCCAAGGCCACTCCCCATGGGGCCGCCCGACTGCCCTCTGCCCCCAGTCCCTCCCATGCCCGCCATCTCTTGGCCACTCACCACCCCCTGCCAGAAGAGCAGCCCGTTTGCAGAGGTAGTGCGCACTTCCAACTCAATGGTCTCCGGCGACTCAGGAAGACTGCGAGAAAGGCGACCCCCAATTAGAAACACCAGTTCCCCCTTTCCCCGCTATAGGGGGAAATGCCCCATTTTGCTTCCCTGCCGCTCCCCCGTTCTCCCGAAATTGCTCGGCAAACCATCCAAATACATTGGCTGATTTTCTGCAATGGCTTCACCTCCACACCCCACTGAAATCTGCTTCCCCCTTGGAATCCTCCCTTTCTCTACCATGGGCTTCCCCTGTTGTCCTTCACCCGATCATCTGTGGGCCTCTGTAGAAGGAGGGCCCCAGCACCAACCGCAGTGCCCCTCAAGACTGGAGGGCGTGGGCAGCACCCTAACACACACCACGTTCAGCCACCACCAACCCCTCACCTCCTGGGGAAAGTGTGTCTCGGGAGCGCCACGTAGCCCCCGTTGCAGAAATAGGCTCCGTACTGTCCAGGAGCGTCTGTCAGAGGGAAAAAGCATTCGAGTCAGCTGAACCAGCAACAGATAAGAAAACCAGGGAGGGGAGGGGTCCAAAGAGGGCCAGGCTTACCGTTTCCTCCGCTGCCTTCCGGCCATTCGGCTTTCAGCTGGTGCTGCAGTTCGTCTAGAGGGCGAAGAGAGAGGCTCACGTCAAGCAGGGTCCTACGGAAGCTCCTCTCCCACCTGAAGCAAAGCCGGGTCAGCAGAGACCCTCAGAGCTGGTTAAAGCGGCTGCTTCATATTTGGGATCTCCCTGTCCCGATGCTCACCGTGTTCACAGTAGAGCCCTGAGAAGCCTTGGCGGCAGAGACAGGAGGTGCCCTTGCAGATGCCGCCATTCAGGCAGGGATGATGGAGCTGGCAGTGGGCCTCGGGCACCTCGCAGCGTTCTCCTGCGGATGGAGAGGCGCTCCTATGAGTACCAGGTGGAGCAGGGACAGCAGAGGGATACCCAGAGGTAGGATTCATTTACTTTCCCTATCGGTTCGCATACGTGAGCGCATGCGCCATCTTTGCGCATCCGCACGGCCTTCTGTGCATGCACAGTGCTCGCACATGACATCCGGGCGGGTCCCGCAGTCGCCACTACCAATTCACCCGAACCGGACGGAACCGACTGAATCCCACCATCGAGAGCTTCCGCTAGCCTTTCCGCCTCACCCGTGAAGCCATCCGGACACAGGCACTGGAACTCATACTCCCCCGTAAGCAAGCACTGGCCGCCGTGCTGGCAAGGCCTGCGGTCGCAAGGGGAGCTGTCGGCGCACTGCGAGATGCCGCGACTCTCCAGGAAGCTGTAGGAAATGTCCACCTTCTTCCCGTTGACTGAAACCTGGAAGGAGAGAACCAGAATTAGCACCCTAGGCTCCTCGTAAGAGGAGGAGGCCAGGTAGGTGCAAACTTCCGCTTGCGAGGGACACCCTCCCTGTTTCTGGATTTCCCAGGAAGGAGGGGAAGGGATGGATGCTGCCGCCTTGACTGGCTGAGCAGAGGAGGCAGGCACTTCCCTCCCCACTAACAGCCCACCTCTCCGATGCATCCGTGGAAGTGGCTGGAGATGTTGGCGGCTGCCGGGAGCTTGATTGTGTCCTCCACCCCTCCAAGGTAGAGAGAAGTGCGCAGGTTGAGGCCCTGGCTCTTCCCGGGGGACGACCTCTTGACGGGCCGCTCCTCGTCCACCTGCAGGGTGCCGTCTTTGTTCAGGCGCTCGGCCGCCACCTTGTGCCACTGCCCCAGAGTCAGGGGCTTGTGGCTCCGAAGCACAGCGGTACCTGCGAAGAAAGACCAGCTTGGAGAGTCCGGAGTGGCCAAAGGCGTCCAAAGAGGGAGGGGACAGGTGGCGCCAGGGATCCTACCTGAGCCCAGCTCGTAGCGGAACTCCAAGTGCCCGTTGACCATGTTGAGTGACACAAAGTCGGCGACAGGGGTCCCGTCACCCCCGTTGAACAGGACGAGGCCATTGGGGGAGAGTGGCTTGACCTCAATCTCTAGCCGCAGCTCGTAGGGGTTTCTGGTGAGGGTCTGGTAGGAGATGAAAGCGTTCCCACCCGGGAAGAGGGGGGTGGTCACTGTGAGGCCTGTGAAAGAAGAAAGTCAGGGGGTTACCCGGGCCTCTGCCGGCTTCCTCGTGAGCAGGGCTGAGCCTGTGCCTCACTCACCCGCCATGCACTTCTTCCCGTGTCGGCCCAAGAGGCAACGGCAGGTGTAGCCCTCCCCGGAGGCTTGGTTCACGCAGGTGGCGTCGGGCCCACAGGCCTCTGTGGGGAGAAAAAGCAGGCAGAAGTCCCTGGGCTCAAGGGCTTTCAGGCTTGGCAAAGTCCCAGCTCTGCTCTGGTAAAATGTCCCCAGTTCCTGGCACATGAGGTGAGATAGAGGTGTTGTGGTCCGCCAGCAGCCTGCGGAGCTGGCAATGGAGTCGGACAGTGAGGAGGTTGGGGAGGAGAATGGGCCAGGAAAGGCCCGGACAAGGGCTGCGTCGGAGGCAGAGATGGGGCCAGGGCAATCTGGGAGCGATGAGCAGACTCCGGAGCCTCCAGAGGCGGATAGCAGAGAGGCAGAGGAACAGGAGGAGCCTGTTCCTAGTGCACACATGTGAAGAGCTGCCAGAAGGCAAGAGCAGCTAAAGCAAAAAGGACGACTTGGGAGTAAGGCCAGGAGATGATTGGCTTCTCCCAGAAGGCTTAAAAGAGCAGCAACGGCTCTTGGGATCTTTGTAGGAAAGCAACGTTGCTACATTTTGTTTCTTGTCAGCATCACTTGCTTCTGAACTTTTGCCAAGAAAAGCCTTTGGCAGAGTGCCAAATAAGACAAAGGTTGGTGATAAGGCTGAAGGACTGTTTATGAAGAATTTGTTTTGAAACTAAGCTGAGAATGAAGTAATTCTCCGCTGTTTTTAATAAAATATGTTTGTTTATGACTGATTGTGTCTGGTAATAACTACTTGGGCCAAAGTAGGTCAAAACAAGAGGGGAGAATTGAGGGGTGGGGGCAGTCTTACCTGGATGACAGCGCAGGGCCTGAGGGTGCTCGCAGTTGCTCCCAGCGAACCCCTGGGGACACTCACATACGTAGCTACTGCTCTCCGAGTCTCTGCAGACCCCTCCATTCTGGCCAGAGAAGGGGGAGGAAGGGAAGGCAGTAATGCTATTAAGGTCCCTGGCTCGCAACTGCTCTGGGCACCCTGTGGTCACCCTCTTTGAGGTCACCAGGATTATCTGCTCCCTTCCCCCAAATTATGAGCAGAGGGCTACCTGACATGGTTGGTCTTGGCAGGTGGGGCAGTTGGAGACTCCGTGAACTTGCAGGTCAAAATCCTTGAAGATCACCTCCTTGCCTTGAATGATCAGCTGGCGCACGCATCCTGCAAGGGGGACAGCAGGGGAGGGGGGGGGCACGCTTAGAAGGCCTCGGCGCTTGGCACGACCAGGCCCACAAACCTGCCCAACAAGACTAACCACATGTGACCCAGCACCAGGCGAGGGAGAGAGAGCACGGTCTCATATCCTTGGGACAACCAAGCACACTTCTTCCCTTACTAGACTTAAGATCCGTGGTGGCGCAGTATTGCAGGCTAATTCTGCCGACGGCCAGAAGTTCGATCCTGACCTGCTTAAGGTTGACTCAGCCTTCCATCCTTCTGAGGTGGGTAAAATGAGGGCCCAGATGGTTGGGGGCAAGAGGCTGACTCTGTAAACCGCTTAGAGAGGGCTGTAAAAGCACTGTGAAGCGGTATATAAGTGCTCTTCCTTCCTTCCTTCCTTCCTTCCTTCCTTCCTTCCTTCCTTCCTTCCTTCCTTCCTTCCTTCCTTCCCTCCCTCCCTCCCTCCCTCCCTCCCTCCCTCCCTCCCAGTGGTTAGAATGCAGTATTGCAGGCTAACTCTGCCCACTGCCAACAGTTCGATCCTGACCGGCTCAAGGTTAACTCAGCCTTCCATCCTTCTGAGGTGGGTAAAATGAAGACCCAGATTGTTGAGGGCAACAGGCTAACTCTGTAAACCGCTTAGAGAGGGCTGTAAAACGGTATATAAGTGCTACTGCTATTGCTACTGCATTAGGGATAAGAGGTAAATTAAGAACCCAGAAAAAACACCTGGCAGGAGAGGCCAAGTAAACCTTCTCCAAATTAGCAAATCTGGGTTAAACGCCACCATTCTGACCCGTTCCCCACCTGCTCCATCCATCCCTGGACAGACCCATTCCCCGCCCACATCTCACCTACAAATCCACTGCTGAGGCCGGTTTTTGCGATGGCTGCATAATTGGGGTACCCGCCCAGGTAGAGCTCCTCGTTGAGATCCAGGCCTTGAAACCTGCCCTGGAATGACACACAAGCAGAAAACCTTTGGTCTGAAGGGGCCGGAAGACAGGCCCACAAGTGACCACCCCTCCCTCCCTGTGGAGTTTTCAGGGGGAGGTGGCTTCCTCCATCGGGCCCGCTAACCGAAGGCACAAAGCTCGGTCCACATAAGCAGCTTAGCTGGCATTAACGAATCCAGCTCCTGCCTGCCTCAGTTTCCCAGAGAGAGGGGAGACGGAGGCCTCCTGCTCTTCTGGGGGAACGGACCCTCCGGGGGGGAGGAGCAGGGGTGGGCTTCTGGGGGTCCGCAGGGGTTCCGGAGAACCTCTAGCTAAGATTCTGTGCTGTTTGGAGGACCCCCAAATCCCACTCCTGGCTGGCCCTATCCACCCTGCCCCTCTCCTCCTAGGAGTCCCCACATGGCCCGTTTTGGATGCAAGTAAGTGCAGGGCGCATGGGGAGGGTGAAAAATGGGCCTACGTTTCTGGCCTCCAGAGGGCCTCTGGAGCCTGGGGAGGCCGTTTTTGCCCTCCCGGGGTGCAGGAGGCCAACTAGGAAATATCCAGCATGGCCACGCCCACCCAGCAACCGGGCAGAGAACCCCTTGCTAAAATTTTTGAAGCCCAGCCCTGGGGACGGGGTAACCCTAACGATAACCCACGGCCGCCTCTCCATCCCCGCCCAGGTCTCAAGAGAAAGACACGCCCCCCGCTCTTCCTTCTACCAGGGCTCACCTGGGAGCTGCCGTTCACAGGGGGATGGCCATCCACCACCAGAGATCCCTGAGTCAGGTTACGATAGAGACGGACGGTGTGGAACTCGCCCAGGTTGAGGATCGAAGGGTGCCGGATGGTGGCCATGCCGGAACCGGCATCGAACCTACCATTACGAGACAGGGGCAGCTTCAGTCGCTCATCATGGCTGGCTGGCCCTCAAATGCCTCTTTCCTGAGGGGCAGTACCCTCCACTCCCCCCCATCCCCCAGAAATCATTACCCAGCTCCAGAAATCTTTGGCAAAAGGCTACCAAAGGGAAGCTATGGGAAAGAGGCAACCTGGCGGACTCTGAGCCAGGTGACACTGTTAGGATGTGGTGTAAGCCTAACGGGTTGTCCAGGCAATATATGTGTTATATAACTGTAAATGAGTTCTGTAACTTTAAGATGTAATGCTGAGTAATTGTACTGATGAATCATTGTAACTGACTGCTGACTGACTGCTGACTGCAATTATCCTAACTGTACTGTTGAGTCATCGGTTGGAACTGTTACCGTCGTGTGTGAAGGAGCTCTCATCGGGGATGGATCAACAGCTCTGTTAAACCAGTTTCTATGTATTGTATTCATTTGCTTTCAGTACCGTTTCTCTGTGCACTTACTCTGCTGGTTGGTTAACACAACAATATCCTTAACAGACACAACTGGTCAATTTGATCATCCCCGCAGGGACCCCGGCCTCACCTGAGTTCCGGGCGGCCCCCCACCAGCCCAAAGGAGACGAAATCGCTGCCCGTGTTCTTCTTCTGCCCGTTGTAAACCAACATCCCTGTGGAGAGCAGAGGGGTAAACTCAGGGGAACTCGGGGCTAGAGACACCCCCCACAACGCAGCCCCCAGGTCCCCTGGCAGCATCATGCAGGGTGCTGAGTTCAGATCCACCATGCTCTGCCTCCTGTACTTCCCCAGGCCCTGGGAGCCTGAGGGGGGTGGAACAGGAGTCTTTGCACCCAAGGCTGAGCGGCCCTCCCAGGCCCACAGCCAGGCAGGGGGGCAGTGCGGGACCTGCCTGCATATGCGCACACACATACTGTGTTTCCCCGAAAATAAGACCCTGTCTTATATTTTTTTGAACGCCGAAATAAATACTTGGCCTTATTTTGGGGGAGGTTTTATTATTTTGCGGCATGTGGACGGCTCCTCTTGCCTGATCTGATTTTCCGTTCTGTCTCCTTAACCCTAACCAGAAGAAATGGCGGGGACCGGCTGTGCATGCATTTAAATAGTTTCGGGGAGGGCTTATTTTCGGGGAGGGCTTATTTTAGCACATGTGCTCAAAAGTCCGAATGGGCATTTTATCAGGGGATGTCTTATTTTCGGGGAAACAGAGTATACCCTTGCTTCCTGGGAAGCAGCAGCTTCCCTTTGCAGGAGTTAGCAAAGGAAGATTAGGTCCAAACAGTGCAGCCCAGCTAATAGGAATAAAGTAGACTGCAGCTGGATGAGGAGGCTTGGGAGCTCCTGGTATATTAGTCAGTTAGCCAGTAGCTCATGTGGCTCAGGAGGCACACTCCTCCCTACCCCACCCCACCCCGCCCACACACACACACACACTCCAGAGGCAGAAAGGGTTAGAAAGGTGCCGGGTGCTGGGCAGGAAGCCCGCAGTGCCCAGCAGGGGCACAACTCACCTGAGTAAAGCATGAGAGCTGGAAGGGCAGAGGAAGGAAAGAGGGGAAGAGGTGAGAGGAGGAGGAGGAGGAGGAGGGGCAGACGAAGGGAAGAGAGGTTGAGTGAGAGATGCTCAGAAGAGAGAGCAATCAGGATTCGCATCCACAACAAGAAGACGAGTGGCTATACCCTCGCCCGCCCGCCCCGCAGCCTCTCTTACCATCTGGAGTGTCAGGACGGAAGGTGATTTCGAGGGCGAACACCCGGTAGGCATCTTTCATGGTTGGCAGGACCAGGTAGGACTGAGGATTCTGGGTAAAATAGGGCACCACTCGCTCTGCGAGGGGAGGGAAAAAGGGCGTGAGGACAGTTGAGTCCTCCGTCTCTTCTGCAGATCGGCAAGACCCAGGCGGGGGTGGGTGGGAAGCATCTGGCGTAGGCCTGGGCAAAGCTGGCAGAGGCTACAACAGGTCCTCCTCCCTGGCTCCTCTCGTGCCCACAAGGGAAAGGGCCGGGCAGGAGGAGGAAGACAATGGGAGAAAGCAAAGCTGGCTGAGGAACTCTGGGAGTGGAAGTCCACAAGTCTTAAAGTTGCCAAGGCTGGAGACTCCTGTTCTAGAGGACTACTACCGCCCATGGGGTGGGGGGGATCAGGGCCCGTTCTTTGCCCCCCCTCCTCCATCTCCTGTGGGCCAGAGTGGGAGAGAGAGGCAGGTGCCACACTGACCTCGGACTTTGAGCATGGAGAAGGCCGTCCCCTTCCCCTGCCGGTTGGACGCCGTGCACACATACACGCCCGTGTCTTCCGGGCGAGCCGAGGGGATGGTCAGGCTGTGGCCCTCCAGTTGGGCATGCCGGGGCAGCTCCCCTTCCAGCTGCAAGACAGTGACCCACAGAACCCCTTAGCAGGCCTGCCACTCCCCACGTCCAGTGGTGAAATTCAGCTATCCGGATCGCGCGATCCAGTAACGCCGGCGGTGGGAGGCTCCGCCCACCCGCCTGGATGTCATCATGTCCCATTTTTGACCTTCTGCGCATGCATGGAGGAGGCGTGCAAACTCACATTTGCGAACTGGTAGCGAAGGTAAGTGAATTTCACCCCTGCCCCTGTCCCAGAACCAAAGGGGCAGCCCTGCAGCACATTCCCCAAAACCTCCGCAGCAGCACCTCCCTCTCCATGCATCCCGCTTGGAGAGAGAGAGAGGAGAGGGGTGTCACTCTGGTCTGAGACCTACCTTGGTCCACTTGATTTCCGGGACGGGGAACCCAGAGGCTGAGCAAGGGAAAACCACGGTCGAGCCGGCGGAAACCTCCTTCACTTCTGGCTGGGCGGCCACTTGCGGGACAGCTGTGGGGAGACAAGAGGAGGGCCCACCCCGTCAGCCACGGAGAGCAAAGCCATGGAGGATGCCCCTCCAGGAGAAGGCCGGGCTTACACTGGACGTGCAGGATGACGTGGGACTGGACGGTGCCGATGTCGTTGGTGGCTGTGCAGCGGTACTTTCCCGCGTCGGCCTGCTCCACCCGCTCGATCTTCACCAGGCCTCCGCTGGCCAGAACTCCTGGGCGCAGCTGCCCGCCCACCTTGCTCCAGGTGATGTCCGGCTTGGGGTCCCCAAAGGCCAGGCACTCAAACTCCACAGCATTGCCTGCCATGACAGTCTGCACCGATGTCCGGATGTTGATCATCACTTTGGGGAGGGCTGAGAAGAGAAACAGGGGGTGTTTCCAGAGAGGGAAGAGGAGGCTTCCTGTCTCCTACAGGTGGGACACCTGGACCACCAGCTGGCATGATGCTTACTTACCCCGGACAGTCAGGCTGACCCTCTCCTGGGCCTGGCCGGAGGGACTCCTGGCCCGACACACATATACCCCCTGGCACTCCAGGTCCAGCTTCTCAATCCTGGAGGGAAGCAGCCGCTTTGTGAATCCCTGAGCTCTTTGCCCCAGACTGCAAGTGCCCAGTGCCACCTCCTCCTCCTCCTCCTCCTCCCCAACATGCCACGCCACGTCGTAGCCCTCATCTGCCCCACTCACCGCAGCACTCCATTGCGGATGGTATGAGTGGGAGGCAGCTCTCCACCCTCTTTGAGCCACTCGATCTGTGCCCCGGGATCCCCGGAAATGGAGCACACAAACTCTGCTGTGGCACCCACGGCTTTGGTGTCACTCTGCGGGGTGACCTGAACGGAGAGGGGTCCTCCAGCATGGCCTGAATTGGGGACAATGAGGAGGACACAACACAAGTCAGTGCGAATACGACAAGAAACGTGAACTCAAGACATACAATAATACATAAATATATCAGGTCCAAGGCTGGGATCAAAGCCAGTTTTTCAAAGCTCTCAGGAATCCTTGGATTGACCCACAAGTCCTTGGGGGTTCCTTTTATACCAGCAGCCTATTTTTTAATCTCCCAAATTTGAGAGGGTTAAGGGTTATGAGCAGGGGTGAAATGCTACTGGTTCGGACCAGTTCGCCCAAACCGGTAATAAAAAATGCTACCGGTTCAGGCGAAGCAGTATTTCCAATGATCAGCTGTGCTGTGCGATGTATATTCGCTAGAATATCCTGCTTTCTAGCGAATCTAAATCGCGCGGCACAGCTGTTCCCCCCCCCCCTCGCTGTTCTACTTACTTTTGAAGAACTCGGAAAAGGCTTCTTAATCCTTCTTTTTCAGCGTTGCCCGGTAGCGCCTGCGGTGCGTATGAATTTGGAACGCACTGCACATGCGCACACAAAACGAACCGGTAGGAAAGCAAACCGGTAGCAGACTTCCCAGCATTTCACCTCTGCTTATGAATCAGGATCGAGCCCCGCACCCCTTCTAGTCACCCCCTTGGCTGAACTTCCCATCTGGATGCCCACTCACCTTGCACATAGACCTGAGCTAAAGCCTCAGCGGAGCCCACCCGGTTGCTGACGTGACAACGGTAGGTGCCTGAATCCCGGTGCCCGGCTGGGCTGAACTGCAAGACACCATCTCGCACCGTAGCCCGTCCGGGGAGACTGCCGTTCACCTTGGTCCACTGGTAACGCAGGGGGGGGCGTGCCGTGGGCCAGGCACTGCAGCTGCACCGCGTCACCCTCGTGCACCACTGCTTGGTTGGGAAGACTGGTGGCGTAGGGTGGTACTGGGCAGAGGGAGAGGAGGGAGAAAAAGCTTGGCGCAGGCACCAGCCCTGGGGCTTCCCAAGGAAGGCACTGAATTCCGTTTCATGGCGTTGGCTAGTCCATGAGTGCCAGGGGTCCATGGCTGTGCGTGTGCTTGGCATTTCCCCCCTCTTTTGCCATCTCCCTCTCAACCCAAGGCCGCCCAGGGACCAGCACAGCACCCGTTTGAACCCCATCCATCCTCCTCCTGGCACACTCACCCTCCACATCCAGAACCACGAAGGCTTCGGTGAACCCCGCAGAGTTGCTGGCATTGCAGATGTACTGGCCCGAGTCCTGCTGAGCCGCCCGGGGGATGATGAGGGTGTCATTTATCACCTGATGCTGCCATGGCAACGGAGCCCGCAGCTTGGACCAGTGGATGGTGGGAGTTGGGTCACCTGTCGATCCCAGAAAAAGGAAGCAGCGGTGACCAGCAGCCCAGGTAGCCTTGGCACAGGGGACCCCAAGACAGGCTTGTCATCTTGGTGGGTGGGGGGGTGGGGGGGACCAGTCAGAGTAACGCCTCCTATACGCCCCCTATACAAACACACACCTGTAGCAGAGCAATGGAGCCGAGCCGTCTGCCCCGCCTCCACTGTCTGGGTCGGAGTCACGTGGATTTCGGGGACTCCTCTGTTGCCATGCACCGCCTCCACACTTATGTCCACCTGCGCCTCCGTGGTGCCCACGGAGTTCTGGGCCACGCACACGTAGGTGCCGGCATCTCCCAGCTTTGCGGAGGAGATCTGGGGAGGGAGAGGAGCCCACACGACACCCTCAGCCTGATTCCCACGCAAACGGAGGAATCAAGGTATCCTTTAGGATGTCGGGAGTGGCCACTGGCCGCCGTTTTCTCTCTTTGGGCATGGAATAAGGACCAGCACTAGGGGCTCCCTGGAGAGATAGCGGCTGAAAAAACTGAGAACTTGCCAGGACAGGGGAGTTAACTGTGGCTGCACCAGCCCTCCATTCCTTCCGTTTCCTTCCCAGCAACTGTTACTCTAAGATACACTGCTCCTGATGCTGGAGGCTTTATATGGGTAGGTCCTCGACTTACGGCCACAACTGAGCCGCAAACTTCTCTTGCTAAGCGAGGCCTCTGTTTTGCCCCATTTTACGACCTTCCTTGCCACTGCTGTTAAGTTGCTTTTCTGGGTTCTGGAACGCCAGCCAGCTGGTCTTCACGCGCATGGGAGTGTCGGAAACCAGAAGAGCAGCCACCCGGCGTGCATGCGCGTGCCGGGCGGCTGCTCTTCCAGTTTCTGGCACATGCATCTGCAGCGACCACCTGGTCTTGCGGTTTCTGGTGCGCATGCACGCATGAAGACCAGTTGGCCAGTGTGCATGAACCCGCCGGAAACTGAAAGATCTTCCCAGCATGTGCATGTACACCGGATAGCTGCTCTTCCGGTTTCTGGCACGCGCATGCGCACCAGAAACCGGAAGTCCAGGTGGCCGGCGCGCATGTGCGTGCCGGAAACCAGAAAAGCAGCCAACCGGTGCGCACATGTGCACCGGGTGGCTGTTCTTCTGGTTTCTAGCGCGCGCTCCCGTTTCGGCAGTACTGAAAAGGTTCGCCAACACTGATATATCTGCTGAACAAAACTCCTCATTGGCGACAGAAATGGCATCCGGCCATTAAACCCTCTGCTAGCTCCATTCAACTGCCCAGACTCCACCCTGCAAGGGATTATGGGGTCATTAAAAGATGATGATGAATCATGGGGATGCTGCAAAGGTTGTAACTGTGAAAAAGGGGTCCTAAAGTCACTTTATCCAGTGCCGTTGTAACTTTGAACGGTCGCTAAATGAACTGTTGTTAAGTCGAGGACTATCTGTATACCCACCAGGCAGCCAGAAGTTATGTCTAGTTCCGGTGTCCTGGGCAATACCCACCAACTCCGACCAGCCCCAGCCAGCAAAGGAAGTTTCGGCCACTGGAAGGCCTCCGTTCCCTGCCCTTAGAAGCATCCTTCACCCACCTGCAGCACCGCTCTGCTTTCCAAGGGCAGCATTCTCTGGTTCTCCAGCTTCTTCCAGGCTCCCAGCTTGGTCCAGCGCACCACAGCCCGGGGATCCCCGTCCGCCAGGCAGTCCACGCTGATGGATTTGCCCACTTTGAGCTGCAGGGGCCCCTTCGGCACCACCGAGACGGTAGGCTGTCCTAGGAGGAGAGAGCGGCACCGGAGTTCACCCAGGGCCTTCGGGAGACCTTCCGCCCCGGTGTTCCTTCAGAGTCCAAGTTTAGCCTCGGCTGGATGAGAACGAAAGGGGTCCTTGCCCTTGCTGTCCTAGAGAGACCGTCAGCGTTGTCCCTTACCTTGGACCAGGACGTTGACTAGGCTGTTGGCAATCCCAAACGGGTTGGAGACCACACACCGGTAGGCCCCGTGGTTTTCCGGACGGGCGTTGGAGATGGTGATTGCAGAGCCATTAGGGCTGATCCTCACATTATCTGCGGAGGAGATCGAAGGAATTACCGGGGGGGGGGGGGGGGGCGCTCCCCAGAATCAGCACACCCCCCCCCAAAACCACCTGGCCTAGCTGTTCACCTGGCAGTCCCGAAACCTCACCTAGCAGTTGGTTGTTGGGAAGCTTCCAGGTGATCTCGAGAGGCGGGGTGCCTTTGTGGATATGGCACCTGAAGGAGACCTCTTCCCCTCCGCGCACAACCACGCTGTGGGGCTCTATGGAGATGATGGGGCTCTGCAGACCTGCCGGGAGAGAGTGACAGTGACCCCCGGAGTCCCGAACACCCTCCACCCGCCCACTCTCGCCCCCTCCAGAATGCCAGACGTACGGGAAGCGGGGCTGGTGTTGGCCACGACAGAGACCACGAAGGACGCCTCTTGCGGGACGCTGCCTCCACTCACACGGCAGACATATTCGCCAGAGTCGGCGGGGGTGAGTCGAACCAGTCGCAGGTGGGCGTTGGAGACCTGTGGGGGCCAGGAAGGAAGAGGAAAAGCATTGCAGATTTCTGATTTCCCCACCTCTATGAGCCCCTTCTTCTATCAATGAGGCTGCCTTCTTTCCCCCACGGTGGATAGGCTCGCCCCTACCTGGTGATCCGCAGGCAGCTGATTCTCTCGCCGATACCAGGTGAACGTGGCCTGGGGCTGGCCTGGAGCAACGCATGACAGATCCAGGGTCTCTCCTTCAACAGCGGAGGAGGAGGAAGCCTCAATCCTCAGGGCTGGGGCAGCCCCTGCGGCTGCACGAAGGGAGGAGAAAACACCTCGAATGAGCCGGCCTGTCATGCAGCACATCTGGGTTGCCAAGCGGCAGAGAGGGGAGCAGAGGAATCTTACAGTGGGAGGGGCCCTCGCTATCCTGGATGGTGACCACCAACACCGCCTCCTGGACGGCGTTGGGGCTGCTGACGCGGCAGACGTACTCGCCGGAGTGGGCGGAGGAGACCTGCGGGATGCGGAGGCGAGTGCCCGAGACCTGTCAAGGAAAGGTAAGTTATCCACTCACCACAATGGTGCCCCCGTTGGTATTTGGCTCTCCCGCTGGCCCTCCTTCCCCAGAGAGGAGCTGGGAAGGCTGAAAGGATCGAGGATTGCCACCAGGGGTGATATTCACTTATCTTCGCTACTGGTTCGCAAATGTGAGTGCGCAGGCGGGGCCTTCCGTGCACGCGCAGGACCTTCTGCGCATGAGCAGGGCCTTCTGTGCATGCGCAGAGCATCAAAAACGGGACGTGATGATGTCTGGGAGGGTGGGCAGAGTCTCCCGCAGCCACTGCTACCGGTTTGCCCGAACCGGATAGAACCGGCTGAATACCACCGATTGCCACCCTCACCCAAGTGAAGCGAAGCAGACGCGCCTTTCCCCCTCTACCTGGTGGTTGGGTGGGAGGGGTCCTCCTCTCTTGAACCAGCTGACTTTGGGGTGCGTCTGGCCAGCCACGAGACAGTTCAGCTCCAAGGTCTGCCCCTCGGCGAGGGAAGAGGAGGAAGATTCAATCCGTACTGGTACTGGCGGAATCACCCCAGAAGCTGCAGAGAATGAGGAAATGTTGGATTGCATCCCCCGTTGCCCGGCTCCCCAATTTCCCTTCCTCGTCTTTTCCCTCTGGCCAGGGAGGGGCCTGCCACATGCCACAAGGGGCACCTACTGGATGAGCCGCCTGAACTGCTGGGAATGGACACGATGATGGACGTCTCCAGTCGGCTGGTGCCATCGTTCACGTAGCAGACGTACTCGCCTGAATCGGCCACCGAAACTTGCGAGATCCGGAGGCGGGTTCCGAAAATCTGTTTCCGGGGGGAAAAAAGCAGACAACGAAGAGCTGATTTCTTTTACCAACTGAAGTCATTTTCCACCCCCACCCTCCTTGGATTTCCCAAAGCCCCGATGTCAAGGTTCAGCGCGAGAATCCAAATAAAACTCCAGGTTCATTCTGTTCCCAAAAACTTTGCTGTTTATTGAATACACTGCCTGGTAACGTCGAAGTAAAACTAACTCTGAGGTTCCCAAGCACCAGCTGATAGAATTAAACAATAATTTTCCCAGCCAAACCCCCGACCTCTCACATTGCCTTTGCTTAGTTATGGGAACCGTCTGCTTCAACCCCACACCTGTTA
>WNWU01000166.1:203178-210678 GCA_012654045.1 Ptyas mucosa | reverse complement strand
CTGAATCTGTGGGGGAAGTTGAGCTGGAACAGGAGCCAACAGAGAGGCTCCGTTGGCCTTGGAGGAAACTGGGGAAGGGCATAGTCAGTTCAGGGAGGGCATTTCAGGATTAGGAAGGCTTGCAGACAGGGAGGAGCAGGAGAGACAGAGCTCAGTTGAAGAGCAAGGACCACCCACTCCTGATCCTAGATCACGGAGAGAAGAGAGAAGGCGAGAACAACGCAGACTGAGCTGGTTACGAGGGAGGAGAGTGCCCCGCCCCCCCCCTTCACAAGGCACACTTGGGACTAAGATGTAAGGAGGTGCCGGTGGGAGGGGCATTTGTCGGGAGCAAGCGTTGAATCAGTGGAGCCTTGTGTGCACTTGCCGACGCCTGGAGATTACTGTGCTCTGTCTTGCCCCGTTTGCCCGCTTCTCTGAACTTCTTGCTCTGGTTACTGTTTGGCTAACCTGGCTTACTGGACGACTCGCAGCCAGAGGCTGCTCAAGGTACTTGTGAGTGCTTTGCTCCAAGACTTGTAGTAAACGTGGGGACGTTTGGGGGCAAAGTTGGAGCAATAAAGGGGAGTTAGGCCTGCTCTCTGGCTGCGTTGCTTTCGTGCCACGCCCCAAGGTCATCATACCGTTTCCTCAACAGCAATTTCTGGGCTCCAAAGTCCAAAGAGTGTTTTCCAGCGAATCAAAGTGCTTTGAAACTGGCATCGTGCCCAACAACTAATTTAGGGCACTCTGCGGGCAACGAGGTGCCTTCGAGACTGTAGCTTTTAGCTCCCAAAATGCCAAAGTGGCCCCAAAGCTGTTATCCGGTTAAGGCTATGTCATGCCTGTACCTGGTGATGAGCTGGCAGGGCTTCACCCCGTCTGTACCAGGTAACCATGGCCTGCTCCGAACGGGCAACCACACAGTGCAGCTCCAGTGTTTGCCCTTCCTCTATGATGGACGAGGAGGCCTCGATCCTCATTGGGGGAGCCACGCCAAAAGCTGGAGAGAGCAGAAGGGAGGGTAAGGAACCCGCCAGCCCCCAGCAACCCCGGCCCTCCTGAAGGAAGCCCCACGCTTACTGGAGGAGGAGCGGGTGAGGGAGATGAGGATGGAAGCTTCTCGGGTGAGGGAATCCAGGTGGACGCGGCAGACGTATTCCCCCAGGTCAGCCGGGGAGATTCGGGGGATGTGCAGGTGGGAACCGGAGACCTGCGGGTTGAGGAAGAAGAGACAGTCGGCACACAAATGAAAGGGATGCCGTAAATTAGGGGTCACCAACCCCCAATCCGTGTACCAGCCACCAGGCATGCCAGAAACTGGGCCATGCAAACAAGCAAAGTCCCATCCGCGGGATGCAGGCACTCCGGTCCGTGGAAAAGTCTCTCTCCACGGAACCGGTCCCTGGTGCCCCAAAAGTTGGGAGACGCTGCCGTAAACACCCTCCCATGGCGGAGAGGTCCCACCCAACCCCGAGGAGCTCCCATACCTGGTGGCCAGCTGGCAAGGATCCACCTCGTTTGTACCACGTGATGGTGGCGCCAGTTTGGCCGGCCACGACACAGTTCAAGTCCAAGGCTTGTCCTGGGACAAGGGAGGGCGACGACGGCTCGATCCAGAGTGGAGGCATAACTCCCGAGGCTGCAAAGACAGGAGGAAGGAACCGACCATCCATTAACAGACCTCTCCCTTCCTGCCAGCCCTCCCCTGGTTAGAAGGGGAGAGCTGAACATCCCCTGGAAATGCCCCAGGTTGCCCTTGGGCTTGGCCTGCCTTCTTCGGCCCTTTCATCTCCAAAGGCTGGACCGATAAAACGCACAGGTTCCGGATCCTAACCTGGGACCCGAGTTTCTGGCTCAATATCGGAGCTGCTGTGCACAGTGATCACTTTGGACGCCTCTCGAACGACGCCACTGTCACCGTCAGTCACCCGACACACATATTCGCCCGAGTCCGCCACTGTGGCTTTGAGAATCCTCAAATGGAGGCCGGAAATCTGAAGGGAGAAGGCGGTTGAGAAATGTGGCGAGGACACCAAAAAGGGAGGAAGAAGCACGCGCTCTAGCCGAGGTCTCCCGCCATGCCCGCCATACCTTGCGATTAGTCGGGAGGGACCCGTCCCGCTTGTACCAAGTGACTCTGGGCTGCGAGAGGCCAGTGACCTGGCAGGCGAGGTCCAAGGACTGACCCTCGGTGATGGAAGAGGAG
Organism: Ptyas mucosa; assembly: GCA_012654045.1. Lineage (NCBI taxonomy): Eukaryota > Metazoa > Chordata > Lepidosauria > Squamata > Colubridae > Ptyas > Ptyas mucosa. The sequence continues at coordinate 208,490 of WNWU01000166.1, read as the reverse complement.
GCAGAGTCAATCTGGACTGGCGACTGAGGCCCTGAGGAAGTCAGAAGACAGGTCATCTTCTCTCGCCCACCAATTCCAGGGCTCCGTTCCCAAGCAAAGATGGCCGGGAAGGGAGACAAAAAGGATGCCCCCCCCCCCCCAAACATTGCCTTTCTGTGCCCCAGTTGGTGACTCCTGGCTCTCCTTCCCACACTCAGATGTGGTCTTTGGCCTTACCTTGGGAGGAAGTGTGGCTCTGCTGGATGGTCACCTTGATGGAGGCTTCCTTCGGGCCGGCTCCGTTGCTGACTCGGCAGACGTAGTCCCCGGAGTCAGCGGCTGAGACCTCTAAGATTCGCAGGAGGGACCCATAGATCTAGGGAGGAAGCAGCGTTGTTGTCTACCACGACACCTGTTACATCGTGGAAGTCTCCCCCCCGCTTTTCTTTAACTGTTTAATACAGGTAGTCCTCAACTTACGACCACAACGGAGCCCATAATTTCTGTTGCTAAGCAAAACATTGCTTAAGTGACTTTTGGCCCCCATTTTACAACTTTTCTTGCCACCTGTTGTGGTCCGTCAGCAGCCTGCGGAGCTGGCAGCAGAGTCGGACAGTGGGGAAGCTGAGGAAGAACAGGGACCAGTTCTGGAAGCTGGGGAAGGCCCGGATGAGGGCTCTGCGTTGAAGGCAGAGATGGGGCCAGGGCCATCGGGGAGTGATGTGTGAACACCGGAGCCTCCAGAGGCTGACAGTAGAGAGGCAGAGGAACAGGAGGAGCCTGTTCCTAGTGCACGTATGAGAAGAGCTGCCAGAAGGCAGGAGCAGCTGAAGCAAAGAGGATGACTCGGGAGTAGGGCCAAGAGATGACTGGCCCCTCCCATAAGGCTTAAAAGTCCAGCAAAGGCTCTTGGGCTCTTTGTCGGAAAACAACGTTGATCAACTTATTCTTGTCTTGCTGCACTTATCTCTGGTCGGCGTCTTCTGCTTCTGAACTTTTGCCAAGAGAAGCCTTTGGCAGTTTGCCTAATTATACCAAGGTTGGTGATTAGACTGAAGAATTTTGTGTTATGAAGAGTTTGTTTTGATTTAGTTTGGACTACGCTGAGAATGAGTTAATTCTCAGCTGTTCTAATAAAGTCTGTTCGTTTTGGAACTGTTTGCGTCTAATACTACCTACTTGGGCCTGGGTCGCAACACCACTGTTCTCAACAGTTCTCTCTTGTGAACTCGGCAACCCTGTTGTTAAGTGAATCTGTTGAACTTCCTTGTCAGAAGGTCGCAAAAGGGAATTGTGTGATCTCGGGACATTGCAACCGTCATAAGTCATTTTTTCCAGTGCCGTTGTTAACTTCGAATGGTCGGTAAATGAACTGTTGTAAGTCAAGGACTACTTGTATTTGCCTCCCCGCCCCCTCCTCCATCACAGCTTTATTTCTTTACTGGGATCCTAGCTTATAACTGAGCGGAATTCTTCACCCTGTTACAATTACAGCCCTCTTTTCTGAAAACCGTCCTGAGAAAATTTAATCTTTTTCTTTGAAAAAAAAAAGAGAGAGAGAGAGAGAGAGAGATCTTTAGGGCCGGATGAGACCAACCGCTCCAAATGAAACTATGTTCTGACTTAGGCGTTCCTAAGAGCACGAAGCAGACTCCTTGTCCCGACAAAAACCCCTTTTTATTAAGTTACTGTGAACTCATTCACATCCAGCAAAGTCTTTCAAGGGAGAATTGACAGTCACAGGCCTTATCTGGCTTGGAGAGCTGCCAGGCAGATATCTTCAAAATTTGGCAAGGAGTCAGGAACCAATTAAGCGAACGAATTGTCTCCTGCAAACTCCCCTCCCCTTTCGCTCCTCTTTTATTCCCTCTGGGAGGGGCCATTCATCGTCCACCTGTGGCTTTACTCCTGAGTCGACCCTTGTTCTTTAGCTGTTCCCTTCTCCTGGCAGCTCTGCGCATGCAGAGGAACAGGCTCCAGCTGTTCCTCTGCCTCACTGATGTCTGACTCCAAAGGCAGCTGATAACTGGCATCCGGTTCTGGCCCCCTTTGACGCAGAGCCCTCATCAGAGCCTTCCCCAGAGTCCAGGACTGGCCCATGTTCCTCCCCAACCTCCTCACTGTCCGAATCTCCTGCCAGATCCGCTGATCGCTGCCGAGCCACAACAATGTATTCTTTCTCCTCGTAATCAAGAGGAAACTCTTTATCGTTTCTGGCAAGCCAGGGAGGCTCTTTTCCAACATTCCCCCCTTTCGTTGCCCAGAATGAAACCAGGAGGCCCCCACAGAAAGGGGGGATGCGGCCGCCCACTTCCCCTCGAGCCCCGGGAGAATCCGAACCTGGTGATTGGCTGGCAGGGCTCCTCCACGCCGGTACCACGTGACGGACGCTGTAGGGTGGCCGGCCACCACGCAGTTCAAGTCCAAGGTCTGGCCTTCGGTAACCGAAGAGGACGAAGGTTCAATCTTGACGATCGGTGAGACGCCGGACGCTGAATGGACACAAAGGGCAAAGAGAAAGGAGGGAAGGACATGACTTGCACGGCGAGGGGATGAGTTCCAGTCTAGGTTTGAATAGGCCCGTGATGGTGAACCTATGGCATGCAGAGCCCTCTCTGCGGACACGTTGCCTAGCTCAGTTCAATCGTGCATGTGCGCGCACGTCTCCCGCCGTCCAGCTGATTTTCAGCCTGCACAGCGGGTATGGTGCATGCGGGAGATGCGTGCGCAGGCGCAGTGGGGTTGCGAGCACATGCCCAGGGCGAGGGGTTGCACACGTATGCATGGGGGTGGGGGGCGGAGCACGGGTGCATTGCATTATGGCTTTTGGCACACGACAAGGAAAAGGTTAGCCATCACTGGAATAGGCTGTTCTCGGCGTTTTGCTCAAACCGGCCACTTGCTTGGTTGACGTTTCAGGTGGAAGGCTGGCTACCCACAGAGAGAGATGGGCACCGCAACTGAAAATGATTCAAGTCTGTCTCCCCGTCCCCGAGAAGAAAGAGGTCGCGCCTTACCCCGAATGACCGCTACTTCAATGCGGGCTCTGCCGACTCCCATCGAGCTGCTGCCCACGCACAGGTACACCCCTCCGTCGGCTGCCGTGATGGAAGGTATCACCAGGGTGGAGATGTCGGTTCTCTCGGTGTGGGACTGCAGACACAAAGGGAAACCGTTGGAGACCCTCAAGCGGTGGCTGACTTCCCACCCTCCTGGACCACATGCGGAAGGGAGGGCCAAGGAGGACCCAGATCTGGGCGGGGCCGCCCTCATAGCATCCGTGAGCCCGGGAACAAGCAAGAAAAGAGCCGGAAGCAACAGGCGAAGGGGACGTAGAATCGGGGTGCAGCCAGCATAATCTGGGAGGGTGGGGAAACGCGAAGCAGTTTGAGAGAGACCTTGCTTCTCTCTGCTGGAGAACCAGAGACCGAAAGCCAAAGAAGGAAGACGGAACCGACCGGCAGACCAACACGAGGGGCTCATGCAGAGGGATACCTGCTGGAACTCCTGTATTCGCTGCCGGACGGCTTCCCAGCTGCCACTTTGAAAGTGGAAGAACCCCAAAACAGGAAGCGCCTAGCCCAGGAAAGGGGGGAGGGGGGCAAGAGAGAGAAGGAGAGAAAGGGAGAAGGGGGCATAGAGGCCGCCAGAAAGATCAGAAGCCCCAAAGAAGGCATCGTAGGCTTGGTCTGCTCCTGGCCCACATCTTCCTTCAGGCAACCTCACCAGGACCCCAAGGTCTGGGAGGGGCCCTCCTCCCTGGGAGACCTGGCCTTACCTGTGGAGGCAGGCTGCTGCCCTCTTTCTCCCAGGTGATGGTGGCCGCTGGGGAGCCCGCAGCCCGGCAGTACAGTCTGACGGTGCTGCCCTCTTGCACCTCTGTCCGTTCGGGGCTCACCTGCACTTGGGGGACGCTGGTACCTGCCCAGGAGCAAAGGGGAGGTCAGTCCCTCTCTCTCTCTCTCTCTCTCTCTCTCTCTCTCTCTCTCTCTCTCTCTCTTCCCCTCCCCCTCAGACCATCACACCATTTATGGCTTGGTTCTCTGGTCGCCCCACTTAAATTCATTTCTTGCCTTTGGCAAATTTGATTAGGTATCAGCTAACTCTCCAAGTGGTGCGGTGGCCTAGAGGTGGAGCTCTCGCCTCAGGAGGCTGTGAGTTCGATCCTAGGTAGAGGCAGATATTTCTCTCTCTGGGCACAATGAGAATATATCTGCCGAACAAAACTCCGCACTGGCGACAGGGAGGGCATCCGGCCAGTAAAACACACTGCCAGCTCCATTCAGTTGCCCAGACTCCACCCCGCAAGGGATTATGGGGTCGTTAAATGATGATGATGATTCGTTGGCAGCTGAAAGAGTGGTGCGGTGGCCTAGAGGTGGAGCTCTCGCCTCACAATCAGGAGGCTGAGAGTTCGATCCTAGGTAGAGGCAGGTATTTCTCTCTCTGGGCACAATGAGAATATATCTGCCGAACAAAACTCCGCACTGGCGACAGGAAGGGCATCCGGCCAGTAAAATATTTTGCCAGCTCCATTCAGTTGCCCAGACGCCATCCTGCAAGGGATTACGGGGTCTTTAAAAGATGATGGTCAGCTAAGTCCCTACTCTTTCTGCCTGAAGAAGAATAAATCCTCCTGCATGGATGGACTCTGAGGTCTGGGGAGGCCCTCAGAAGAGCCCCATTGTCTTCAATCTCACGCTGAGGAAGGGAGAACCGAAGGGTTGATGGGGACCACCTCTCCCTGTGACATCCTCCTTGTGGCATGCTTCGTCCTTGTGGACGGAAAGACCCCACCTCAACTTACTTTGCACTTGCAGGAAAGCTCGAGCCATGTGTTGCCCGACGCTGTTTTGCACTCGGCACAGGTACTGGGACTCATCGGCAGGCTCAACCGCAGGGAAGCGCAAGATCCCGTCCTGGATTATGGCCTTGGGGGAGATCACGCCCCCGGGTCCTCCTGGAGCAAAGACAAAAGCTTCCCAGTTATCTGAAGAGAGGGTTTTTTTCTGCTTATGGGGAGATGCCATGCCCGCCCGCCCCCGAGGTCAAACACCACCCTGATGCGGCCCTCAATGAAATCGAAATTGATACCCTTGCTTTAGAAGGTTCCCCTATAAACAGCACAATCCCACGTTAAAGTACATGTGTATTCTGCACAATGATATGACTATCATTAAGTGTTGTATGATTCTTGATGAACGTATCTTTTCTTTTATGTGCAGTGAGAGCGTAGGCACCAAAGACCAATTCCTTGTGTGTCCAATCACACTTGGCCAATAAAGAATTCTATTCTATTCTATTCTATTCTATTCTATTCTATTCTATTCTAT
>WNWU01000166.1:173189-190065 GCA_012654045.1 Ptyas mucosa | reverse complement strand
AAGGCAAGAGAGAGAAGTCAAGTCAAGTCAAGTCAAGTCAAGTCAAGTCAAGTCAAGAGAAGAGAAGAGAAGAGAAGAGAAGAGAAGAGAAGAGAAGAGAAGAGAAGAGAAGAGAAGAGAAGAGAAAAAGCAAGGCAAGAGAGAGAAGTCAAATCAAGTCAAGAGAAGAGAAAAAAGGCAAGGCAAGAGAGAGAAGTCAAGTCAAGAGAAGAGAAGAGAAAAAAGAAAAGGCAAGGCAAAAGAGAGAAGTGAAGTGGAGGGGAGGGGAGGGGAGTGGAGAGAAGAGAAGAGAAGAGAAGACGAGGCTGGCAGATTTCCAAAGTTCCTCAGACCCTTCCCAAGTCCACAAGAGCCGACAGGCTCAGAGCTGACTCCACATTGCCCAGGCAGGGATGCCCTGCCTCGTCCGTGGCACAGCCTGGAGCCAGAGAGGCTCTGCAGCTTTCACCCGGGCCTGTTACCTGAGCAGCTCGCCTGCCCCTGCTCTGGAGAGCCAGACGGCCGGGGATCCGCCCCGCGGCCACCTCCTTCCTCAGCTGCTCCTCCGAGAGAGACGTGGAGTTCTGCCGGGAGGAGGGAGGCAGGCTGGTGAGGGCCATGCCAGCTGCCCTTCCAAAGCCGTCAGCCCCACAAGTCACCCTCTGTCCCGCAGGGAAGCTCAAAAACGCAACGGGGAGGCCAGCTGCCCAACAGCGGTGGGCACGGCGAGCCACAAACAAGAGGAGCCGCTACATGAGGACGGCCGCCACTCCAAGCGCTGAGAAAGCGCAGCCCCACTGACAGCTCCCCTTAGGGTCTCAGCCCCATATGCACCCCGGTCTTCTCCCATCCTGCCTCCCCCTGCAAGGACGCAAATTTGGAAAGACGACGGTGCCGAAAAAGAACAGAGCAAGACAGATCTGGGTCCTTGCGTTTCCTCAGCCCAACACCAGAGAGGTTTAGGAGCTGCCCCACGCTCTCCGGGGCTCCTGGATGGGCCTGGGTCAGCGTACCTTGTGGGCACGACGCATCCGGGCATAATAGGTTTCCCCCTGGCAAGCGGGTCAGGCAGGAAAGAAGGAAGAACAAGGAAGAAAAAGAAACAGAGAAGTCAAGTAGAGCCATCCCCCCATTGCCTTCCCCACAGACACTGGTCTCGGTCTTGGGGGGCAGGCGGGGAAGGGGCAAAAAGCCCCCCCCCAACGTGCCACTCCCTGATCCTCATGCGCAGTTCTGCCCATATTCTGCGACCACCTCAGAATTTTAGGGAAGATGGATATAAAGGTATTTATAGATCTATACCGTATTTTTTGGTGTTTAAGATGCACTTTATCCCCCGCTAAAAGAGGGTGAAAATTTGGGTGTGTCTTATACACCGAATGCCTTTCGGCCTCCGCGCGCCCCGTTTTCTGCTCATTTTGATCCCTGCCGCCTGGAACGGGCGGAAAATGGGGCACGTGGAAGCCGAAAACGGGGCATGCAGAGCAGCAATAGGCTACGGCAATCCCTGCAGTCTGAAACAGCTGATGTCGGTAGGATGAGCCAACCGACAATCAGCTGCTTGTGCTAATCAGGTCGTGCTGAAACTGAAACTGAAAGGGCTGTTTGCTGTTAGGAGGCAAATTGCTGGGAGGCAGAGGCCAGATTTTTTTTTCCCCCCTCCCCAAAAGCTAGGTGCGTCTTATACTTCGGAGCGTCTTATGCTCCAAAAAATACTGTAAATATATAGAGCGTATATAGAGAATATATAGAGGCACATTGGTTGGAGCGGGAGGGCTGAATGCCAGTCGAAAGAGAGGAAAATTGCGTGCCCTTCACTCCGATTCTCAGTTTAGACATCAGGCACATGGGTTCCGGAATCTACCCGCACCCTCACACTGACTGGAGAGAGGAACATAAATTGTCGGCGTTCCCTGGAGGAAAACTCAAGAGATTTCCTGTGACACCCCCACCCCCACTCCCCATGGAACAGAAGCTCCTGATCTGAGACAGCGTCCTCTATGGGGCACCCTCCCTATGCACAGGCCCCCTCCATTCTGGCCAGACAGGAGGGTTTCCCCCCCCACACTCCCAAAGCTCCTAGAGATGTCCTGTAGGGTACCGGGTTAACCCTGCCCTCCCACCCGGACTCACCTTGTCTCCCAGATAGGCATCCGGCAGCTGCCAGTAATAAGACTCCTGGCTCAGCTCCCCAAATTGGTCATAGGAGAGCTGAGGGCCCTCGGGGGACATCTCTACCGCAAAGCCGCTCGGGAGGCGGACGCTGCGCTGTCGGTTAACCAGCGCGAAGCCCTGGAAGTCGCCGGGATGGAAGGAGGTGCTGACCTGCGGGGGGACGGCAGAATCGGCTGAGGAAAAGCCCGTCAGAAGACCTCTGATACCCCTGCCTCCCCCCAGGAAGGAAGCCCCGATTTCTTACCACAGGTGTGTCAAACTCAAGACCCGGGAGCCGGATCTGGCCCCATGGGGTACTTAGGCCCCCCCGAGCTCCGTTTTCACTGCCAGAGGGTTGCAGGAGGCCGTGATGGCCGAAAACGGACCTCGGGGGCCCATTTTCACTGGCAAAGTGCTCGGGGGCCCCCGAGAGGAGTTACGCCGAGCTGGCCACGCCCATCTGGCCAAACACACACCCCAGGCCAAACACAACCCTGATGCGGCCCTCAATGAAATCGAGTTTCAACACCGCCCATGCCTTACCACGTCCCGGTGGTAGGATGAGCTGGTGCATAGCTGGGTGACTCCCATGCAGAAGCAGGGCAGGCAGCCGAGAGGGTTCTCCGCACTCAGATGGAAGTGATGAGGGCGGCAGCTGTCGCAGGAGAGGCCCTCGACGTGGTCCTGGAAGGAAGCAAAAGGGGCTGGCGTGGAGCAGGAAGACACAAAGACACTCACAGGCTCTGGAGGGAGAGGCAGGGGGCAAACTAAGGAAGGCCAGCTGGGGTATGGCAGGAGACCTGGGGGTCAGGAGGGGGTCAGTCCAGGGAGCTGGGCAAGAGGGAGACGAGGCTAGCCCTCCTCTGCAGAGGAAGGGGGCAGTGAGGAGGAGGAGGAAAGCACAATGCCCCTTCCCTCTGCCCTCCTCCCTCCCTCCCTGCCTACCTTACACTGGCATTGCCTGCTGGCATCGCAACGGTTGCCGATGCTGCCGTGTGGGTTGCAATGGCATCCGGAGCTGGAATCTGGAGGGAGGCGAAGAGAAAAGGTGCTGTGGTCTGGGGTGCACTCTGGAAGGTTCTTTCCCACCTCCTCCTCCCCTTTCCACCACCCCCTTCTGTGCCTTAAAAGTTAGTCTTTCTTTCTCTTTTTCTCTTTTTTTTCCTTTCTTTCTTTCTCTTTCTTTCTTTCTTCTTCTTCCTTCCTTCCTTTTTCTCTCTCCCTTCCCCTTCCTCCCCCCTTTCCCTCTCTTTCTTTCTTTTCTTCCTTCCTTTGTTTTTCTCTCTCCCTCCCCCCTTTTTTCTTCCTTCCTTCCTTTTTTCTCTCTCCCTCCCCCTCTCCTTTTTTCTTCCTTCCTTCCTTTTTTCTCTCTCCTTCCCCCTCCCTTTCTCTCTCTCTCCTTCCTTTCTTTTTCTTCCTTCCTTTTTCTCTCTCCCTCCCCCTTCCTCTCTTTTCTTTTCTTCCTTCCTTCATTTTTCTCTCTCCCTCCCCCCTTTTTCTTCCTTCCTTCCTTTTTTCCCTCTCCTTCTCCCTCCCTTTCTCTCTCTCTCCTTACTTTCTTTTTTCTTCCTTCCTTTTTCTCTCTCTCCCCCTCCCTTTCTCTCTCTCTCTCCTTCCTTTTTTCTTCCTTCCTTTTCTCTCTCTTCCTCCCCTCCCCCCCTCCGTCTCTCTTTCTTTCCATGCCAGTTCTGATTCCACCCTACCAGGAGAAGCGTCCCCTCCCTACATGGCCAACTCCCCATCACCCACCTGTCCTCCTTCCTCTGAACTCACCTGTGCAGGGCTGACCCTGGCTAGGGTTCCCAACAAAGCCCGGAGCACACCTGGGCCAAGAGAACAGGCTCAGTTAAGAAAAGAAGCGGAAACTGGAGCCAGACCGGCCCCAGCTGAAAGCTAATGGGCAGCACCCTGTCAGGACTTCCCCGATGCCAGCAGAGGACCCAGCTGAGCCCAGGCCCCGAGCTCTCTCTCTCTCGGCCTGCCTACCTTTCACACTGGCGCCCAATGTAACCCAGAGCACAGGAGTCACAGGTTGGCTCTCCGTCGGTGTCCACAAAGCAAGTCCCGGATTCTCTGCGGTGGCGAGAGAAGAGGGGGTCAAAGGATCTCTCGTGGCGAGGATTGGCCTGCCAACAGTTACGGGTTCCACCTACTGGATGGCTGAGGATTGTCCGTGGCAGGGGCACGGCCGGCAATCTCCGGGCGTCCCGTGTTGGGCATCTCCGTAGAATCCAGGCTGGCAGCGGTCACAGTGGAGCCCTTCCGTGTGGTGCTGGCAGCCCTGGAAGCAGAGGGAAGCCGTGGGTCAGCCACGAGGGCCAGGCCAGGGGGGAAGTTTCCCAGGCGCCTCCTCAGCACTGAGAACGTTCTTCTAGGAACGGCTGCTGGTCTGGGGAGGGCCGAGCAGTCCGGGACCCTCCTTGCACTGCCAAGGGGTGGGGGTACCCTCTTCTCCTGCTCCCAGCCTGTGGCCTACCCACCTGGCACTCTCCCGTCTCCACGTCGCACTCGGTTGCGTGCCTGTTGCAACTGCATGGCTCGCAGGTGCCCAGGTAGAGGCCGCTGGTGCTGCGGGTGTACCCAACGTCGCAGTCCTACGACACAGGAGGGAAGGGGCAACTCAACAGCAGCAGGCGGGAAGGCGATCAGCTGGGCTCTGGGCTGCCCCACTGTTCTGACTTAGGCATTCCCAAACCACGAAATAGATTCCTTATCCCGACAAAACCCCCTTTTTATTATGTTACTGTGAATTCCTCTCATTCACCTTCAGCAAAGTCTTTCAAGGGAGAATTTACAGTCACAGACCTTATCTGGCTTGGAGAGCTGCCAGGCCGATATCTTCAAAACTTGGCAAGGAGTCATGAACCAATTAAGCAAACTAATTGTCTCCTGCAAACTCCCTTCTTTTATTCCCTGTGGGAGGGGCCATTCATCGTCCACCTGTGGCTTTACTCCTGAGTCGACCCTTGTTCTTTAGCTGTTCCCTTCTCCTGGCAACTCTGGGCATGTGCACACTGGGAACAGACTCCAGCTGTTCTTCTGCCTCACTGATGTCTGACACCGAAGGAAACTGATAACTGGCATACGGTCCTGGACCCCTCTCTGCCTCTGATGCAGAGCCCTCATCAGAGCCTTCACCAGACTCCAGGATTGGGCCATCTTCCTCCCCAACCTCCTCATTGTCCGAATCTGCTACCAGCTCTGCTGGCCACTGGCAGGCCACAACACCCACTTGCTGGGTGTTTTCTCCACGCAGCCCTTCTGCCAGGCTCAGGGAGCAATGCCCACTCCCCACCAGCTGCTCACCTGGCAGGACGGCCCTCGGTAGCCGGGAGGGCAAGTGCACTCCTCGACCTCCGGGGCTGGGCTCAGGCCTGTGGCGTGTGGTACTGCCACATCCATGTGGATATCGGAGATCCTGTCAGATAAAACCAAGTTAAGACCAAGGGCTCCTGCCTGGAGAAAGGCAGGAATGACCGATGAGCCATCAAGAACCCACCCACCCAGAAGCCCCTTGGGCTTCCCTCTTGTCCGGCACAGTTCAGGGCCTCGTTCAGTCCCCTCCTACCTGGTCTCGGAAGGTCGCTCGGCGTAGGAGGCCCGGATCATGAAAACATCTATGTCAGCCAGCGCCATCAGGAGGTGCTGCCGAGTGGCGTTCTGCCCATCGGCACGGTGCCAGGCTTGCTAAAATAGAAGTTGGGTATGTGTGTGAATGCTGCCTTTTGTCCACCAGACCTACCCTCAAGGTGGGGAAATGAGGACCATCACAACACCAACATACACACACACAGCCTCTCTTTTGCACGGAGGCTCCCCGTTTCTGTGGCAACGGCGGCAGCTGAATTGCCTCTGTGGCTGGGCAAGTGAACCGAAGGCCCAGGTAGAATCTAAGGCTACTTCCTGACAGGCTAGGTCAGTGATGGCTAACCTTTTTGTTGTCGCGTGCCGAAAGCGTGCCCACACCCATAACGTGTGTGTGACCGCCCCTATGTTCCCCCTGCCCCCTGCGCACGCGAACCCCTCTCCCTCGCACCACCCTGCTCCCAGTTTTGGGCCTAGCAGGCCTCCCTGAAGCCTCCTGGAACCAAAAACGGACTGTGGGGGAGTGCGGACCCCACGGCCTGTTTTTGGTCCCAGGAGGCTGCAGGGAGGCCTGCTAGGCCCAAAATAGCACCCCCGGACTCCCCCTGCTCCGCGCATGTGCGCACTACCCCTCACCCCTGTGGGCCTGTGCGTGCCTCCCGCATGCACCCCGACCCCCACGTATGCGCGGCAGAGACCCGAAAATCAGCTGGCCGCCAGGAGGCCCGTACACATGTGGGATGAAGCTGAGCTGGGCGACGGCTCGCGTGCCGTGCCACCTGTGGCACGTGTGCCATAGGTTCCCCAACACGGGACTAGGTTCTCACCTCCCGGAAGGGCACCGCGAAGGTGGTTGGTTCCCCGGGCAGAGGGGTGCTTGCAGCCACGTGTTCCAGGAAAATGCCGTTTCCCTGGATCAGAACGTCGGCCCGGCCCCGCAGCAGAGGGGAGCCGGGGAAGGCATCGTGGCTGATGGTGTAGCGCAGTTCTCCTCCGTACGAGGTCACCTGGGGACGGAGCAGAGATCAGGCTTAGCGCTGGGTCCCCTCAAATCTTTCCACCAGGGGGAGCCCCAGGATTGAAATCTGTACAGGTAGCCCTCGAGTGACGACCCCCAACAGAGCCCCAAATTTATGTCGCTGAATGAAACATTTCTTCAAGTGAGTTTTGCCCCCCTTTTATGGCCCTTTCTTGGCAGTGTTGTTAAGCGAATCGCTACAGTTGAGTCACACAGTGACTCTGGCAGATGCCCCGTGGGTGGACTCTGCTTGTCACAAAAGGGGATCACGTGATCCCCGGGGACGCTGCGACGGTCATAAATAGGAGTCAGTTGCCAAGTGTCTGAATTTCGATCAGGGACGGTGCTGCAACGGTCGCTAATGCGAACATCGGTCATAAGTCACTTTTTTTCAGCGCCGTTGTAACTTTGAACGGCCGCTAAACGAGGACTGTTGTAAGTCAAGGACTGCCTGTGTTTATTTTTATTATAAAACTGATTTGATGCCTATCTTGTTAACCAACAACTCTGGTTACATCTGTAGAAGCCGCTAAGGACAGCTACTTTCAGGGGAGATCAGCCTGGAGGGTCAGTCAGCACAGGAAGGGCCCCATCCTCCATCTGAACCCACCCGTCCCACTCTTCTCATCCCTCCCCCAAAGCACCTTGTCTCCCCTGAAGCGCTCGGGCAGCACCCAGTAGTAGACGTCCCGTGGCAGAATGTGGAAGGAAGAGAAGGTGAGCTCCGAGCCCGCCGTAAAGCGGATCCCCTCGCTGACCGTCCGGGTGTTGGCAGAATTGGCGAGGCTGAACTGCCCCCTCTGGGCATCCTCGTGAGTCAGCTGCACCTAGAGCCAGGAGCGAAAGGGGGGGGGGTCAATTCCAGAAAGGGCCTTGGAGTTGCACCTTCCTGGGGGTTGCCCGTTCCCACCCACCCCTCCTTGAAGGAGTCGGTCCCGAGGGATCTACCTGATCCCTGTTCCAAGAGGAGCTGGCGCACTGGCGTGAGACCCCCATGCAGAAACAGCGGAGGCAGCCCTCGGGGTTCCCGTGGCTCAAGTGGAAGCTGCCCGTGGTGCACTCATTGCAGGATGGCCCTTGGACGTTCGGCTGGCGAGAGAGAGAGAAGAGAGAGAGAGAGAGTTCACACGGGGTGCCAAAACAGTGGCCGGCTCTGTAAACGGCCTCCGCCCTAAACTTCGGCTGCCAAACGGGGATGGTTGAGGTCACCCAACTACCTTAAGCCAAGCAGCCCGTTTGTTGACTCCCGGTCAGCCTTTTCACACTCCGGGCATCCCCCATGGACCCTCCCCCCAGAAGGAGGGGGCTCTGCCAAACAGAGCCTCCAATTGGCATTCTGCGGGGCCAAACGCTTTCTAATATTTTAATCTCACGCCCTCTCCGATTCAGACGTTCGAAAGGGAAACAAGGGCCCTGAGGCCAAGGTTTGCTCGGCACAACTCTCCTGAGACTGGACTGGTGTCTGCTTGCACCAGCGGTGGGATCCTTCCGGTTTAACACCGGCTCAGCGATTGCGTGCCGTTCAACAAAAAAATCACCTTCCATGTTAGTGCTAGGGCAGGAGTCAGCAACCTGTGGCTCTGGAGCCGCATGTGGCTCTTTCATCCCTCTGCTGAGGCTCCCTGTCACTGGTCGGCGCCACAATTTTGAGAGGAGCTTCCGGTTAGTGGGGGGGGGAGGAGCATGGCATCCCAGGAGGAGACTTTATGGCAAGGGACGGGTTTTCCAGTAGGCTCCACAATTGATAGGGCTTTTGGTTCAGACAGGTAGAGGAAAAAGGACGCCGTGCTAGGAGGAGACTCTATGGTGGGGGAACCGGACTTCCGGTTGGCTCCAGAATTGAACAGGGGGCTTCCGGTTAAGACCTTTGTGGCTCTTTGAGGGTTTAAGACCCCTGTGCTAGGGAATTAAAACAGCTGAGGTACAGCAATCTGCTTTTCCACGCTAATCAGCTGTGAAGATAAAGGTAAGTGAAGTGCAGGGGTGGGCGGGTAGGCAGGCCCAGCTGATCATCGGAGCGAACCGGTTCGCTCCCAGCTGATCATCGGAGCGAACCGGTTCGCTCCCAGCTGATCATCGGAGCGAACCGGTTCGCTCCCAGCTGATCATTGGAGCTACCAGTTTGCCCGAACCGGTCCGAACCGGTAGAATCCCACCCCTGGATTGTACATATACACATATAGAGTCCCTCCTAATTTAGAATTTCAGCATCCAAAGTCCGAATCAGAAGCCTCCCTTTTCATTTGGCTGAGCCCCAGACCATTCACTGTTCCAAAGGTACCAACCTCTTGGGGAAGGAGCTGGGTTTTGAAACAGATGTGTGTGTGTGTGCGCGTGTGCGTGTGTGTGCGCGTGCGTGCGTGTGCGCTTGCAAACTGCCTCCTTTCCTAAGGCGGTGCTCCGCCCCCAGTGCCATCAGCTTACCTTGCAGCTGCAGCCCCCAGTCGAGGCCTTCCTGCCCCCTCGCTCGTCGCAGACGACCTCCTCCACTATAGAGAGACAAGCAAATAGACGAGAGCGCCTCCTTCAGGCCCAGCCTAGTATCACACACTACCCCTCTCTCTGGGATGTAAGGCTGGCCTGTGGAGGATGGGGGGGGGGGGGGGGGAGGCCAAGGAGCCGGCCTCTGGGAGAGGAGTTTGCTCTGAGATGGTTCTCCCAAGAAGAGCCCCACACAACAGTTGGAATAAAAGCAGAAATTTCATTAACGGCAAGACAAAGGCTTTCTCGACATCCTCCCCTCTCCCCGAGGATGGTCAGTCTCGCTGGGCCTTCAGGGACTTTGAAATAGCCCTCAGGGATCCCAAGGAGGTTACCTGGAATCTCGATGTCTCCTCCAATCAGCACGCACTTCCCGCCGGGCTGGATGGGGTTGCCTTTGTAGCCAGGAGCACACCTGGGAAGGGCAGGGATGGACACGGCCAGTCAGAGGCAGGAATGGGATTCTACCGGTTCGGACCGGTTCAGGCGAACCGGTAGCTCCGATGACCAACTGGGAGCAAACCGGTTGGCTCCGACGATCAGCTGGGCTCCGACGATCAGCTTGGATACTTACCTTTATCTTCGCAGCTGATTAGCTCGGCAGAGCGGATGGCCGTGCCTCAGCTGTTTTAATTCCCTAACACTAACATGGAGAGCTGATTTTTCGTGGAACTGTGCATGCGCACAGTTTGCGCGCGATCAACGAACCGGCTGTTAAACTGGAAGGATCCCACCACTGTTCAGAGGCCAACCCCCTCTTGAAAGGAAAGCCCTCCCTTGGATATGTTGCCTAACCATAACCTCTCCATCCTCCCCACGCAGCTTAGCACAACGGGACTGCTGCGGCTCTGCACTTCTGGAGCGGGGCGGGTTGAGGCAAGAGCTCTGCGTCTTTTACCTTTCGCAGCGGCGTCCTGTGTAGCCCGGGAAGCAGGCATCGCAGGTCGCCTGTCTGTCCGTATCCAAGAAGCAGGAGTTGGAAAACCTGCCAGAGGGAAAGCGTCCTTAAGGCTGGCTGGCAGGGAGCTCTGCCCTGCCTCCAGCGAGCCCCACTGGCGCCGCTCACTCAAAGAACAGAAGTTGCACCAGTGCAGCACCTGAAGATGGCTGTGGAAAGGTGTGCATGTGGGGGGGGGGAGGAGGAGGGAACCTGGCTTCTCTCAGCCCCTGGGAATTTAGTTTTCTTTCCTGGAGCGGGAGGGGGGAGGCAACGGGGACGACAACATCCAATATCAATAGTATGTAGACTTATATACCGCTTCACAGTGCTTCACAGCCCTCTCTAAGCGGTTTTACAGAGTCAGCGTATTGCCCCCAACAATCTGGGTCCTCGTTTTACCAACTTCAGAAGGATGGAAGGCTGAGTCAACCTTGAGCCTGGTGAGATTCGAACTGCCAAACTGCAGGCAGCCGGCAGTCAGCAGAAGGAGCCTGCAGTACCGCACTGTAACTACTGCGCCACCATGGCGCAGTACAGAAATCTGGGCAGAGATGTATGCCCCGAGCACTCCCCCCTAGACAACCCTGCCCCTCCCTTACCTGCGCGGAGCTTCGGTGTACGGGCACGGGCAAGGCCGACAGGCCGACGGGGTGGCCTGGGTGGCATCGCCAAAGAAGCCCAGCTTGCATTTGTCGCATCGTGGCCCTTCGGTGTTGTGCTGGCAGTTCTGAAGGAAGAGAGAGGAGGAGGGGCAGGAAAGGGCCGTGAGAGGCCGGACTCTCCTCCGGTCCAAGAATCATTGCCTTTTGGGATCTGGGACCTCCCCAAAGTTTCATACACTGGGGCTGCCCGGACTCAGTATAGATGCATTTGGGGAGTTTGCAGGCAAGGAGAAGGGGAAGTGTGCTTGGACAATCGGGGTCCTCATTTGACCGACCTCCGAAGGATGGAAGGCTGAAGTCAACCTTGGGCCTGGTGAGAATCGAACTGCTGGCAAGTCGGCAGAATTAGCCTGCAATCCTGCACTCTAACCACTGCGCCCCCACCGCAACTGTAGGACAGGCTGATTGAAAAATTTCCCGGCCATTCCCCTAGGTCCCTTCTCAGATTTTCTCCACTCGGCACCCTAAGTGTAAAGCTTGTTTGGGAGCACCCCCCAAGCTTTAGGGCCCATCCTGCTCCTCCCCAATGCCTGGTGCCGAGCCGCTCACCAGACAGTAGCCAGAGAAGGGATCGCAGGAGGTGGAGTGGCCGTGGCAACTGCAGCCGGAACAGATTCCTAGGTAGGAGCCGCCGGACACTCTCTTGAAGTGAGGCTCGCACTGTTCGCAGGAAAGGCCAGAGTAGCCCACGGGGCACCTGCGGAAAGTAGGATGAGTGGAGCTAATAGTAGCAGCAGCTACAACTACCAGTTGCCCCTGCCAGCGGAGACAGCGGGCAAGGGATTAGTAGCAAAGCTTGTCCTTATTCTGGTTATTTCAGAACGGCTCTGGGTGGAAGCACGATTGCACCGGAGAGGTCAAGGTGGGGGTTTCAGGGCACAGCCATGCCCGATAGGTCTACTCGGGGTAAATGTCTTTCTCCAGCACTGACAACCAGGGCTGGACACAAAGAGGGGACCGCGATGTTTGTGGGAATCCTAGACAAGCCTACAAAATGGCCGTTCCGTGCGAGGAGGCAAATCATGTTTTAGTGCAAAAAAAAAAAAAATGTCTGCTGCCTGATCAGAGCAGAAGCTGTGGGTCGTGGGAAGAGGGAAGGCAAACGTTAGAGGAGTCCTAGAGTGGCCCTGTTTTTCCAGCCCTTGGAGGCTCCCATCTCTATGATGGAAGGGACACACACACACACATTCTGTTAACCCTCTCTTCCCCGTTCAGACCCTCTGACCCCCAACAAACCAGGGAATAAACTAATTAAAAGTGTTATCTGACTCCAGAGCAGATTTGGTTATGGGGAATGTGTGCTCCAGTAAGCCCTCTTCCCCCAAACAGATTTTTGGTCCTAGAGATTCCCCCGAAGAAGCCCCATCCCAGACCGCCTCCCAGCTGGCACCTGCACTCTTCCACATGATGCGCCACACCCAAGCCGGTGACCTCCGTGGTGGTGGTGTCCATGACGATGTTGCTCAGTCCCACCGTGGCCATCCGATTATCGTACACCGTCTGGATCATGAGGGCCTCCAGATTCTGCAGGGTGAGGAGCAGCTCCTCTCGGCTGACGGGCTCCCCGGATTCCTTCTGCCAGCTCCCCTGTAGGCATGAAACATGATCAGACGGCGCCAATCTCAACCAGAAGCAGAGACGAGTGTGGATTCGCCCTCCCGTGGCTTGCAGCTTGGCTTATTTCTTTTGAGCCACAAGTGGGAGCCAAGGTGGCCTACTGGGCAGGGCAGTTTCCGCTTCCAAGCAAGAGTTACTTCAGATCTTGGTTATGTTGTCGTCTGCCAGCAGCCTGCGGAGCTGGCAGCGGAGTCGGACAGTGAGGAGGCTGGGAAGGAACATGGGTCAGTCCTGGAGTCTGGAGAAGGCCCGGACGAGGGCTCTGCGTTGGAGGCAGAGATGGGGCCAGGGCCATCTGGGAATGATGCGCAGATTCCGGAGTTCCCAGAAGTGGAGGAACAGGAGGAGCCTGTTCCTAGTGCACGCATGCGCACAGCTGCTAGAAGGCAAGAGCAGCTAAAGCAAAAGGGACGACTCAGGAGTAAGGCCAGGAGATGATTGGCCCCTCCCCTAAGGCTTAAAAGAGAAACAACGGCACTTTGGCCTTTTGCAGGAAAGCAATATTGCTAACTCTGTTTCCAGTCGGCATCTGTTTGTTTCTGAACTTCGTGGGGCTTTGCCAAGTAAGGCCTTTGGCAGGGTGTCAAAGAAGATAAAGGTTGGTGATTATCCCGAAGGACTTGTTTTGCAACTAATTGGGACTCAGCTGGGAATGAACGTAATTCTCAGCTGTTACAATAAAATAGGTTTGTTTGGGACTAATTGTGTCTTCTAATGACTCAGTAAGCCTAGGTCACAACAGGTTATTACAGGGATGAAATCCCTAGAAGCACTTAAAATATTGGGAGTGTTATGTCCCATTTAGCGGGGTGTGTGTGTGTGTGTCTTTACGGGGTCCATCTTGGAAGACCCTCCCAGCAAGAGACAAATGTTCTCCTCCTCCTCCATTCCCCCTCCCACTCCCAGGCTCCCCTGGCACTCACCTCTGTGAAATGGACCTGGCGTCGATTGGTCACAAAGGGCTCGGGAGGCGCCTGCAGCCGGTAAAGCAGCTTCTGCCCGTTGCCCATAAGGACCACGTCCGGCTTCTGGACAGGCTCTGACTGTCCTCGGCCCAGGTGGTAGCGCACCGTGTACTGGAGGGAGCCTCCATAGGAATCTACCTGCAAGGGAAAGTGAGGAAAGTTGGTTGCTAGGGGGTAAGTGGCAGAGATAGTATTCACTTACCTTTGCTACCGGTTCGCAAATGTGAGCGTGCGCACTACTGGTTTGCACCTGTGAGCACCCAGGCACATGCACAGGGCCTTCGGCGCATGCCCAAAGTGTAAAAAACATGGATAAATGGGACGTGATTACGTCCGGGTGGATAGGCAGAGCCTCCCACAGCTACCACTACCGGTTCGCTCGAACCGGATAGAACCGACTGAATACCACCACTGGTAAGCAGGTATTCAAGAGTGCCAAAACTCAGGAGATGGGTTGGCATCCAGGAAGCGTGCCATCTGCTGTGCCCTTGCCTTGTTCCCCAGGAACTGCTTGGGGAGGGCCCAGAAGGAGTCGTGCACCAGGAAGCGCCGAGAGAGATCGACCAGCTGGAACTCCTGCGTGCTGCGGTCGATGTGCATCTGCGTTGAGGCGAGGGGAGGCGTGCCGGGCTGATCGAGCGTGGTCACGTTCACCCCTGGGAATAAAGAGGAATGGAATAAGCCGAGGTGGTCAAGGGGAGGCTTGTGGGAGACCACCCTGTCCTGTCCTTGGGAGGAGGAAACTGCCCCACTGGCTCACCTTTGAAATTGTTGTGTTCGTCGAATCGGAGGTGGATTTGTTGACGGTAGCGGCCGGTGCTACGACATGATTTGGCGACTCCGAAGCAGAAACACGGCAAGCACTGACCGGTCCCTTCAACGTGGAAGTGCCTCTCGGGGCACGGTCCTAGATGGCGAAGGGATGGGAGGTTCAGAAACTGAGAAGCTGGGGAAGGACTCTTCATCCTGAGCAAATCCCAGGGAGAACAGAGGGGCGCCATTCTCCAGCTCTGCTCCTCCTCCTCCTCCTCCTGCAGCTCACCTTGGCTGGGCGTTAGGCTCAACACGCCGTCCGGGATGCCGAAAACCATTCCCCGGGCATTGATGGCCTCGCAGGTGTAAGCTCCTTGGTCAGCCTCTTTGACATCTTGAATGACTAGAGTCCCCCGGCCGTTCTCACTGGCAAAGGTCACCCTGTAGGCACAGGAGGAACTGAGCACACCCTGAAGTTTTGAGAGAGGGACGGGAAGCAGTTGGGGCTCGACCAAGGCTGGCCTACCTGCGGCTGGCGGGGATATGGCCCCAGTTGAGCCTCCAGGAGATGAGGGGGGTCGGCACGCCCACGGCCACACAGGTGAAGCGAACAGTGTCCCCTGGAGTGGCCTGGATGAACTCCTCCGGGGGAGTGATGACCTGTGGAGGGACTGGGGGATGGGTGGGAAGGCACAGGGAGAAGTGGCAAGGATGGTGAGTCGGGCAAAATGGAACGCGAATTATCTTAAAAGGCACCGGGGAAGGGAATACGGAGGGGTGGCCTAGCAACACTTGTGGCAGCATTGAAGCTGACAACTTGTAGGGTTAGGTAAAGCTTCCACTTCCAGAGGCAGCCCATTTGGGAGAGAAGGCTGACTCTTTGGGGGCTTCCCGGGAGAGGAACTCCAAGAAGCCAATCCCCCTTGTACTCCTTTCGGTTTCCGTCCCTCCATCCCCGTCTGGCCCTGCTCGCTTCCTCGCACTCACTGCAGCCGATCTCGTCCGAGCGGTCCTGGCAGTCGGCCTCGTCGTCACACTGGTAGCTGGCTGGGATGCAGGTGTGGCTGGAGAGGCAGACAAATTGGTCGGGGCCACAGGTGTCTCCGGGGCCCTTGGTGGCTGCAGGGAGGAAGGAAGGAAGTGGGGAGGAGGATCAACATTCTCTGCATCAGGAGTCTTTACCAGCTGCCCCTCTTGAACGGCTTCGGGGGGGGTCCTGCGAGGCCTTAATTCGGAGCCAATTCTTTCCCATACCAACACCCAAGTTTGTGATTTCCTAGTTTTCAGCATTCGCCTCGCTTTGGCCCCCGTGAACCCAAGATTTGCAGAAGGCGTCTCCCCTACCACCACCACCACCACCACCACCCGCCCGCTGAGCTCTCCATCCTCACGGCAGTCCAGCTCGTCAGAGCCGTCGGCGCAGTCATTGTCCCCGTCGCAGCGCCAGAGCGTGAGGGCGCAGTGCCCGTTCCGGCATCGGAACTCATTGGGTTCGCAGGGCGAGGGGGTGCCTTGGAGGGGGGGACAAAAGGAGAGTTACCGTTGCGGTACTCTCTCTCTCTCTCTCTCTCTCTCTTTCCCGCAACTGCAAGCGCACAGCACACCTGCATCCCCCGGGACTCACCGCAGTTCTGTTCGTCGCTGCCATCCGGGCAGTCCCGCTCGCCGTCGCATAAGTAGTCCCGGCGGATGCATTGCCCATTGGCGCACAGGGTCTCGTCTTTCGGGCAAGGGCGCATTCCAGGGGCCACTTCCACCCGAGGAGGCACGGTGACCGGCGCCCGGCGGGTAGTGATGGGGGAGGTGGTGGCAGGGAGCCGGGCAGTGCTGGGCCCCGGGGAGGAGGAAGCCTCCAAAGGTCTATCGAGTTCTTCTGGAGCAGAGAAGGAGAGCGATGGGTTAAGAGGAGGAGTGGCAGCGGACGAGCCTTTCCCTCGCCTGTGCCCGGGTGCAGAAGGAAGCCCAAAGTAGGCAGAGCGGAAGGCATGACGCGGCTCAGGCTACACAGCCGCTCGGCTTTACAAACTGCAACAGTCGCATTGTTTTCTCTTTTTAAATTTTTTTTAATGTTTTAACTTAAACATTCCATCTTCCATTGAACAGCGTGTCGTCTGGGTACAAATATCTGTGCAATCACCATCAAAATTTACAACTGTATTCATTACACTGATATTGATTCTCTGATTTTACAGTGATGAGCATAATGCATGTATTCCTTTCTCCCTATTAACCTATCTTCTAATAAGAATATTTTTAATAATATTAAATATAATAATCTTAATAGTCATATTAGTAAGAATCATCATACTGTTTGCTTCTCTGTCTTAGCTGGTTTTCTATCTTTCACTGATCTCCATTTATTTCTAACTTCTATTTGTATTTTCCAACCATTCATAAAATAACTCCCATGTCATATAACCGTGATGGCGAACCTGTGGCACGCAGAGCCGTATCGATAGGCACGCAAGCGTTGCCCTAGCTCAGCTCCGGCATGCATGCGCATACTCGCCAGCTGATTTTCGGGCCTTCTGGGCCCACCGGAAGATGGGAAACAGGCTGTTTTTGGCCTCCGGAGGGTGGGGGGGAGACCATTTTCTCCCTCCCCAGGCTCCTAGAATGGCTCTGGAGCCTGGGGAGGGTGAAAAATGGGACTACCGGGCCCACCGCGCCGAAAGCAGGGGGAACGGGGGAGGTCGTATGTACATAAGCGAGGGGGCAGGGG
>WNWU01000166.1:147951-173089 GCA_012654045.1 Ptyas mucosa | reverse complement strand
ACGGAAAAAAGGTTAGCCATCACTATCGTATAACATTCAGTTTGTTCTTTCTCCTTTATAGCAAGCGTTAATCTATTCATTTCTGCACATTCTAATATTTTCCTAATCACATTCTCATCAGTAGGGAATCTCTCCGCTTTTCCAGTTTTGAGCAAATACAATTCTAGCTGCGGTTAATACGTGTATAATTGATTATGCAATCCCTTTACTATAAGTTTCAGGTAAAGGCAACAGTCACACTCGTCCCACACCTGGAACTCAAACCTGACTACCTCCATGTTGATTGAAAGCAGCTGCATCCAAAGAGGAACTTCACCTGCCTCCCTCACAGGAGAGGCTTAGTCAAGGCGGATTGACAGGGGATTCTCAGGAAGACATGCAGAGGTTGTCACCTCACACCCTACACACACACACACTCACCGCAGCCATCCTCGTCGGAAGCGTCTCCGCAGTCGGGGTGTCCGTTGCAGCGCAACGCTCGGAGCACACATTGACCGCTGTCACAGGCAAACTCCTGCTGAGCACACTCGGGGGGCTCGGGCTCCTCTGTGGGGCGGAGAGAAGCCCAGCTGACAAACACACCCTCACGGTGAAGGGGACCCAGGAGCCCAAAGCTGCCCCACGGCCCCCAAATGCTCACCGCAGTCCCGCTCGTCCGACATGTCACGGCAATCCGGTCGCCGGTCGCAGAAGAATTCGCGGGCGATGCACTCCCCGCTCAGGCAAGAGAATTCGTCCGCCGTGCAGGGCCGGATCTCTGGGGAGACTGGAGGAGAGGTTGGGGTTAGGAGGTGGCTGTGATCTGGTCGGGGTGGGGGGGTGGGGGGGCAAGGAGACAGGAAAGACCCAAAGGCCAAGAATACTTTTCCTGCCTCTTTCAGCCCCACTGAACAAAACGCAATGATGTGGGCAGGACGTGCGGGGCAATCCCACATCTGACACCCCAACGGTCAGGTTTTGGGTTCCAGCTTGTCTTGGGCATCTATACCCTGCCACGACCCTTGGAATGCAAACCAACGGGAAGCAGATTTTTCCGATTTTAAAACTCTGCTGCCAAAGGCCTTTCCGGAGTGGGAGTGCACCCTTCAAACGAGATCCCCTGTGCCACTCTCGCTACGTTGTGATTGCACCCAAGTCCTCCGGCTAAAACTCTCCCCTTCCCCTCCCACACCAGGCTGCCAACCCCTCGCCTTGCTCATCGGGGGCAGCGCCCACAAACCCCACAGCACACAGCCAGAGTCTAGAAGCAATAGACAAGCTCAGCAAGATGCACTTTTCAAGTAGCTTCTTGCTTCCCAGTTTTTGCTCAGCAACACACAACAACACGACAGCAAGGGAAGGATCTGGGGCAGTGGTGTGTTGAGGGGGGGGGAGGGGAAGGCAGGCCGTGCCTACTGGATTCCTGGGGAGTGCTAGAGCTACATAGCTATGCACCGCCGCCCGTCCAACGGAGCCCCTCCTTGGAAGCTCCATCCAGAGGGGCTGAGAATGGCAAGCTGCTCACATCAAAGGCCAAGATCTACATGCTACACACTCACATCCACAAGGAGCACAAGGAGAGGCGTGCAAGGAGGCCTGCGAATGCCCTGGGCAGGGAGGACGGGAGGGAGGGAGAGCGGGCTCGGTGTACAGGAGGAAGGAAGCGAGTGGACTCCCAGTTCCAGACAGAATCTGGGCCGAGAAGGACAAAAGACCAGCCTTCGCAGCACCCTCCTCCTCTTCCTCCCCCTCGTCCTCCTCCATCTATGGGGCCGAGAGCCCTGCAGCTGCTGAAACCGGAGCCCCCTCAGGGGACAAGTGTCTTCCCTGTTAAGACTCGCTTCCGGCCAAGATGCCAGGGAGGCCAAGGGCGTGCAGAGAGAAAAGGGGAACGGCTGTCTCCGGGCAGCCAAATTGGTGGGCCGCACACAGGCCCCCATGCACCTCTCCAGCTCCTGACTCACCTGGCGGCGCCTCAGAGATAGGGGGAGGCGGGGTTTGGGCTGGAAGCAAACTCAGAGTTAGCGGCATGGCAGGGGGTACCCTTCTTCCCAATCTACCACCACCACCACCACCCCGTCTACTTTCGCCCCCCTCTGGTTAAAAGTCAGCGGGCGGCTTCTTCACCTGCTCCCAGGCGCCGGAACTGGAATCCCCTCCGGGAGGTGCGGTAGGAGGCGATAGACCCGCTGGCCACCACGGAGAAAAGCACCTCGCGGATCTGCTCATCGTTCGTGTTCCCCTCGGATCCCACGTCCAGCTCCACAAAGCTGTAGCCATCGATCTCCCTGCGGGGGCAGGATGGAAAACGGCGGGTAAATTTTCACAGGTCGCCCCAAAACTGCTGCTGCTTTGACAAGCGTGAACCTTCTGCTTGGGATTTCTGTAGCGGACACGGGTTCGAACTCTGCCGCGAAGCACCCCGGATACTCACTTGATAAAAACCACACTGACCGACTGCTCACCGGGGATCTTGAGGTATTCAGACTCCAGCTTAAGAGAGGAGGGGAAAAAACCAGTTCAGAGATTTTTGGGGCAGCGCTCTAACCTACCCCCGGTCAGCTTCTGGACTGCGGTTCGATCGGAAGATCTCTTAGGAACAGGAGGAGGAAGATGGGATCTCTCCCAGTGATCCATGGGGATTTCACCGTCAAGGAGGCCAGCTCAGAGTAATTTTAAATCCAACGCGTTTTCAGAACCCCAGGCTCCGATAAATATCGTTCAAAGAAGGGGGGCTCGGAATTGACTGCGGGAATCTGAGCCAGGTCCCTCTCTCAGCCTGGCTTACCTCACAAGGTTGCTGTGAGGATAAAAGGCAGCAGGGAGGGAAGGAAGAGCCAGGCCTGTTCACGGGTGGGCTTCAAAAATTTTAGCAAGGGGTTCTCTGCCCAGTTGCTGGGTGGGCGTGGCCATGGTGGGCGTGGCTTAGTCGGCCTCCTGCACCACGTTGGGGAGGAGGTGTTTTTGCCCTCCCCGGGCTCTGGAGGCTTTCCTCGAGCCTCCGGTAGGGCGAAAATGGCCTCCCCAGGCTCCGGAGGCCTTTCCTGAACTTCCAGTTTTTCGCCCTGCCCGAGCCTCCACGTGCACCCTGTACTTACCAGCATCCAAAACAGGCTGTGTGGGGACTCCTGGGAGGGGAAGGGTAGGCAGGGCCAGCCAGGAGTGGGATTTGGGGATTCTCCGAACTTCGCCGAATCTTAACTAGAGGTTCTCCTGAACCCTTGCGAACTCCCCAGCAGCCCATCCCTGGGCCTGCCGATGGATTGAGGGGACCAGGGGTGACTTTTACGGAGGAGCTCAGGGCATTTGCTCCTGAGAGGGAGTTAATGACAGATGTGGGGGGAGGGGGGGAGAGGGCCCTCACCGTATCCACAACCGCTTCGGACACTTCCTGGAAGGGCTCCGAGTTGACATCTTCCAGGCGGGGGCTGTACTCGATGGAATGGGTGAAGTTCACCAGTGCCCGGAAGTAGACTGCAGAGAAAAGGGGGCCGGGTGAGGAAGGTCCGGCCACCCTCTGCAGAGGGTGCCAAGCGTGCCGCTCACACATACACACCTCGCTTTGCAAGGAAGGGACGAAACCGTGCTGAGCAAGTCCGTCCTTCACACAACCTTCTTTGCTAACTTCCTGCCTGCGTGGCCGGAGCCCAAAGGAGGCCCTGCCCTGAAGCCCATGGTGCCAAGCAGATGTTTGGGTTGGATTAAGGGGGTCCGGTCCCTCCAGTCCCCGAGGAGAAAGTCTGGCGTTGCTGGGCGCCTGTCCCTCAGACCCTTTCCTCCTCTGAGGCAGCTGTGGGGGCAGGCGAGCCAAGAACAGAAGGGGCCAAGGTCTTACACCCCCTCCTTTCACAAGGGCAGCCTGCCGAGAGGCCCGGCCAGCGGCCGATTCCAGGCCCAGCTGGACGGCCAGTGGCCAAAGCCAAATTCAGCTGCAGTGATGGAGTGGGAGAAGGTCCACAGGCTGGCCTGCGTCAGGTGCTGCCGGCGGCCGCAACCTTCGACCACTGCTTCCCATTGCAAAGAATCTGTGGGTCGCCTCTGGTCATGCCCTGGTCTCGCCCCCGTTCCGAGAGGGAGAGGAGAGAGGCCAGCCATGGAAGAAAGAGACTGTAACAGTGACAAGAGTTGGAAGGGACCTTGGAGGTCATCTACTCCAACCCCCTGCTCACGCTGGAGACCTATACTAGGGATTCGAACCGCCGAACTGCCGGCCTTTCCGATCGACAAGCTCAGCGTCTTAGCCACTGAGCCACCTAGCCAGGTCTGGTGGGGACAGCAGGAGCTTCCGCCTGGGGGGAGAGGTGCAGGAGGACAACCTGGCTGGCTGCGGAGCCCCTCCCCACCCTCCGTGGCCAACTCCAGGATGGGAAGGAGGGCATCATGGAGAGAGGGGCCGGCCTCCCTCAGCCTGGACAGCACCCGTTCCCGGTTCACGCCGGGTGAAAAATACCAGGGAGACGGAGATCCCAGGCGAATCTTCGGCCCCCTCCCACCCGCACATTCTTAGATTCCAGGGTGCCCACCCTTCTCCAGGGCCGCTCATAGCACAAGGCCGGGGGGGGGGGGGGTCTGTTGTTCATCCCTCACTCATAATGGTCCCATTCAGAGCTCGGCTGCCTACGGTGCCCCCGTGACTTGGCCCAGCCGCTCCTCGAGGGCCCCACCCGCCTGCAGAGTCACCCTGAAAGAATGTTGCCTTGCCCCTGCATTTGAAGGCATGGAGGGGGGGGGAAGGAGGGGGGGGGCTTTCCAGCTTCCTGCAGGCAAGCTGTCCCACAGCACCCGGTGGGGAATGTGCCAGGCGTGCCCAGAGCCCTGCCTTTTTCCTTCCACACACCTCTCTGCAACCAGTGACTCGGCTTTCGGAGGAAGGAAACGCTTCCCCTGACCGCCTGCAGAGTGCCGCGGCTGAGACCACAGAGGAAAGGCTGGGGAAATCTCTTTTTGGGGACGGGGGGGGCTCAGGAGGAAAAACAAAAAGAGGGGGGGGTCCCTGACTCAGCCGTTTTTCCACAAGCTCTTTTGGGATGAGAGAGCTGCGGGGCTTCTCCCCCCAGGGTGCGTTTGGGGGATGGGCGGGGCGGGGCGGGGTAGGGGGTGTTGTTAGCACATCTGGACTGCCAGATGTGAAAGGAGGGGGAGAGAGAGAGATGAAGTCTCAGCCACCAGCCCAGGCCGCAGCAGTTGCAAAAGAGCAGAGTGAGTCTGGGGGAGAGAGTGAGTCTGGGGGAGAAGCCACGGCCCCCAGGTCCAGAGCCTGCCGTGTCGGCCGTGGCCCTCCCTCCCTCCCTCCTTCCCCACACCGGTCCTTCTGCAGGGGGGTGGCACGAAGCAGAGCTGGAGTTTTGCCTCCTTTTAAGGCGGCGGGGAGCTGCCGCTTTCAGCTGCGAAGGAGAACAATGCGGAAAGGGCTCCTGGGCTGAGTCAGCTTCCCCTTGGACATGTTCAGAGGCCCTGGACTTTGCAGGGAAGCTTGGAGGGTGGGGGGGAGGGGGAAGGGGAGAGTAGAGAACGGCCAGGAGACTGGGGGAGGGTGGGGGGGAGTATTTCGCCTGAGATATGGGGACCTCAAAGCTCACGGCCCCCAGAAAAGCCACTTTGGGACTCGCCCAGCTGCCAGAGTTCTTCCCGGCTGCACCCCTTGCGAACAGAGGCTGAGCCTCAACGGTCCCACCAGTCCGGTGGATCAAATCCCAACTGAGTTCTGATCACATGCCAAGCCAAGCCAAGCCAAGCCGAAAACGTGTTTTTGACCCTTGGGCCAGCCGCCAAGGAGCCCTGGCTGCTAGCTCTGCCTGGAAGGGAGGTGGGGATAGGGAGGAGAGCGGGACTGAATCGGCCCTGGACCTTCCTGGCTGCTTGGCCAACGGGTGTGTATGTCCCGGTTGGAAAGGACCTTGGAGCTCACGCAGGAGACCTGGGATTTGAACCACCGAACTGCCGACCTTTCTGATCGACAAGCTCAGTGTCCTAGCCACTGAGACACCTAGTCGGGCGAAGGGTGTGCGCGTGTTAAGGAGGGGTGACCCGTCTCTCCCGGTGAGGCCTTGACACCCATCCCGTCCAGGGCGCAACGGGTCTCACTGCACTTGCGGCCTGCAACTGGTTTCTTTGACCTCTTCAGCCTCTATAGCCCGAGTGGACCGGTCAACTTACTGAGCGGAGCCTCATCGTCCGGCTCGGGGGCAGCCAAGTTGGAAGGCGCAGGGAGCCCCGCAGGAGAAGGAAGAGGAGAAGGAGGAGGAAGAAGAGGAGGAGATGGGAGGTCTGCAGAGAAGAGAAAAGAAGGGGAAAGGCGAAAGGAAGAAACATCTGGAAACGTCCAGCTGAAGGTGCGAGTCCAGAAGCAGAGGACAAAATGCGGATTCGGCCACTCCAGGCCCACCTCGCGTGGGAACCCCACTCTTTCTTCACCCTCAGAGCCCTGACTAGTCGCCCCCATTGCGGGACCTCTCCTGAAGGCTTCTCATGGAGATCCACCATGCCCAACAAAGCCCAGACTCTTTCCCTCCCACCTCGGGGAAATTCCCAGGAAGCCGAAGCCACAAGGCGTCGGATAGTAGCCCCGGCTTCTAGACTTGACCCACAGATGGACGTGTGGGAGAATGGCTAGACTGAGGTTGGGGGGGGGAGAGAGAGGCACGTCCCCAGATCGGGTGTGAGTACACTCAACACTCGCACTCTTCACACACCCACATCGGCAAGGCCTTGGCCTGTCGAAGCCGAGCTGCCTCTGATGAACCGCTGCGCCAGATGTCCCGGGAAAAAAACCAAGAGAGCCGAGGGAGGGGGGCAGGATTCTGCTTTCTGGACCGCGCGGTTGTCCGAAATAAGTGAGCCCAGAGGCAGCCAGATCTCCTTGCTGCTTCCCAGCAGGGGGGAAGGAAGAAACAAACAAATAAACACACACACATTCACCACACATCTGTCAGGCTCGCAGAGGAAAGAGCAGCAGCGAATGAAAACCAGAGAGGGTTTGAGGGCAGCAAAAGAGCCAAGTTCAAGAAAGGACAAGGACGTCTGAAAAGAGCCACTTTTTGAGCTCCACCAGGGAGCGGATTTTGCATGGGGCAGGCAGGCAGAAGAAGCCTGACCCCACCCAGTAAAACCTTCCAGCTGCCGGCTCTGGATGCAGCAAGGGGAGCTGTCGTCCGAGGCTCCTCAGAGGGATCCCCGTGCACTGGGGACCTAACCCTGCACGGAGGGTTGAAAGCAAACGTGGCCTCTTTGGTATTTTTCCCGCACCGGGAAGGCCTCAAAGAGTGAGAAAGCATCTTTTCCTCCCCCGCCAGAAGGCCGTTCCTGGCGGGAGAAGGAAGGGAAGCCATCTGCTAGAACGCTCTCAAGAACAGGCAGCAATCGGCCCCAGGGATCCTTCCAGACAGACCGGCCTGCAACCCTTCCCATCCACGCCCCCGGATGATCTGCTCCCTGCACTGCCAGAGAGTCTTGCACGTGGACCGGCTTTGGCCTCGGCTCCCGAGAAGCACTGGAAAACCAGCTGTTCCCAGCATTCTCTGCAGCTCTGCAAACCCGCCAACCTGGATCCCAGAAATTCGGGGGAACGGGGTGCAAGGGGCCTTGTCCAGTACC
Source organism: Ptyas mucosa (assembly GCA_012654045.1). NCBI lineage: Eukaryota > Metazoa > Chordata > Lepidosauria > Squamata > Colubridae > Ptyas > Ptyas mucosa. Next base: position 165,517 of record WNWU01000166.1, on the reverse strand, counting down.
CAGACCCTTCGCCAAAGGACGGCGCTCTGGAGGTATTTGGGAGAACCGCAGGGGTGCCCCTCCTGTCTCACCAACCACCCTCCCTTTATACAAGATCTTGGACAGCTCCCCAATCCGACCGCCAACCCGGCACGCACTCACCTGTAGAGAGGAGAGAGTCGCTGGAGCTGCCCGGGGGTGCGACTGAGATGGTCCCACTGCCATTCTCTCCGCTGCCGTACTCATCTGCAACAACCAGAAGGTCAGTGGGCAGAAGGAGGGCCAAAAGGGGGTGCGTGAAGCAGCTCAGCCAGTCTCCGAAGACCCTGGGAGACAACCCTCCCGGCTCATCCTTTTCCAGGCTCACCTCCAGACGGGCCACCAGCCATGAGATCTTCATCGTCAAAAGTGCTATCGTAACTCTTCCGGAACCAGTGCGTGACTTCCGACTCGGTGTCCTCCGGGAACGAGGCCTCGTCCAGTCGGCTGGAGGCCTGAGCCACCTGCAAAAGTGAGGAGGAGGGTTAGAGGGGGGCTATCTCGCAGCCTCGGCTCACCTCCTGCCCGCATCCCAACCAGGCAGCTCCAGCCTCCTCCTGCCTCCCGATCCTCAAATCCTGCTTGCAAGATGCTGAGCAGAGGGCAAAATTCCCTTCCCTCCCCCATCCCCCTCCGGGCTGGTTGTAACCCTGGGTGCCATGCAGGGAAAACACCCCCCTGCCTAGAGAAACAGCACTAAAGGGATTGCAGCCACTTAAACCGCCTTGGCAAGAGCCTAAACTGGCACACTTCAAAGGGGGCTTGTTCCGAAGGGTGCAAGAGACCCATCGAGAGCGGAAGACGAGGGTCCTCAAAGTGCTCTGGGGCGGAAGGGCGGGTGCCGTGACTCTTGGGGCTGGGACCTCGAGAGCTCTCAGGAGGGAGAGGGGTGAAGGAATGCCACGCGAAGCCATCCTTCATCCCCGTACCAAGAGAGAGGCAGGGTGGGAAGCAGATGGCACGGATTCTCAGCCAACCCGGAAAACCTGAAGACGATGCTCTGAACGGAATTTCCCACCGCCGCAGGGCAGGCAGGAACAAAGATCGGCCTTGGAGAAGGGATGCCCACGGCCACGCTGGCATGGCTACCAAACAGTAAACCAGGGCTCTCCCGCTTGCAGACCTGCGATTCAGATTAGCACCTTTGCAAACGCGGGAGAAGTTATTTGCAGCGGTGGGTTTCACATTTTGTTGCTACCGGTTCGGCGCGCAAGCGCATCTTCTGTACATGTGCCCGAACCTCCGCGCATGCGCTTTGCTCTCTCTTGCATCTTTCACACATGCGCCCGGTCTCAAAACCGTGCCTAAATAGGATGGCATAGAGCCGGGGCGGGTGGGCGGGGCCACCCTCGATCTCCACTACCGGTTCGCTTGAATCACTACGAACCGGCTGAATACCACCTTTGATTATTTCCTCCCACCCCTGCCATAATGGCAAAAAGGGGCTGAATTGCCTGGTTAGGTCAATCCCGATTGTTCAGTAAGCGACCAAGGAATCCTATGAACTGAGGGGGAGGTCTCTGTTTTCCTGGGATGGGCTCTGTCTAGGAAGGACAGATGCCAGCCTTGGCACTGGCAGCCAAGTCAGCCCACCTCCCAGGTATTGTGCACAGTTCACAACGAGAGAGCGATGCAGGAAGGAGAGGGCTCAGGTTGAGCGTCCACTCCAGGGGCCGGAGAGGTTGCCCGTTCACCACCCCTGGCAAGAAAACTCTCCTTGACCTGGCCCCTCCCTCCTGCCTTGCAGCCACTACCAGCTGTGCCCCAAGGTTGCCACTCGAGGGGCAGCCGCAGGGCATCCCCGAAGCAAGAACGGGGGAACATACAGCAAGCCCGAAATTCTTGCACGGTAAGGGGTTCTGTGCTGGCAACCGTGGCCTCCAGGTTTGAAGGGAGGCCATGAGGCTCAAGCAGCCCTCTCCTGCTCTAAGCACTCCTTAGGAATTCGGGGGCAGACTTCCCCTAGCGATGGAGGTTCTGCCTTTTAGAGCACTTGGCCTGGCCTGCCACTTCTAAAATCAACGTTGGCCGGGAGGTGATGGGAGGTGTTAAAACCAACACGTTTTAGAAGATGCCCTTCACCAGAAGTTCCTGAACCTGGAAGGACATGCCAAATGACCAGGAGACCTGGACAGAAGGCACACACACACACACACACATCGGCGGCCGCAAAGCAAACAGAGGAGCTCAATCCCACCTTGTCTGTCTGTCTGTCTGGGTTTCTCTCTCCTGGTGGGGCAGAGATCGTTCTGCCAGGTAGGGCCCAGAGAAAGAGCAAGGATTGAGAGGCCGGGCAGCCGCCTGCCCGCCAACAGCTCCCCAGCTGGGACTGGGAGGATTCCCTGTGACCCCTTCAGCCTCCTGAACCTTTCTGCCTGCTGGTTTAGGGCAGGGATCAGCAACCTTAAACACTCAAAAGAGCCATTTGGACCCGTTTCCCACAGAAAAGAAAACACCGGGAGCCACAAAACTCCCTTCCCGTGTCTGACGATTTCTCGAGCGGCCACAAAACTAGCCTATGTCGTTGAATTAAACGTTCTGTTTTCTTCTGAAACTTTTCCTTTTCTTGGATTTATCCATGGTTGGCCTACCGGGGGTCGAAAAGCTCAATAAAATCGTGTGCTGGCGGGTGTCGCACGTTGGCGGTAGTGACGCCTATTTTGAGTGACAGGGAGCCGCAGCAGAGGGATGAAAGAGCCGCATGCGGCTCCAGAGCCGCAGGTTGCTAACCCCTGATTTAGGGTAAGGAAGCAGACAGTCACGACCCAGAGTTAGGGGAGGTTTTAAGAGCTACTTCCACCAGCCCCTCTCTTCAAGGGGACTCAGGTGAAGGCAAAGCAGCCAGTCCCACTGCCCGGGCAGTGGGCTGCCCAGGGCTACAGATCGGGGACAGGAATTCGTCAAAGCAGCATTTTCCTATGCAAACACGGCCGGTCACATTACTGCAGGCTGGCCAGGCCGGGGACAAAAGACTGAGCTGCCGGCATAAAAAAGGGGATTTAACTGGACGGACGGCCCTTTGTGAAAGGAAGAGGGGAAGTAGGAGCTGGGGAACCGTGGGGGCCTGGGAAGGCGGGCAGGGCACCGTGCCAACTTGACGGCATCTGTCTTGGTACTCGGGGCTCTGCCTCGTCCCGGTGCTTATAAGCTGAACAGCCAGTGGCCTTGGTCCAGCCAGGAAAGCTGGCATAGGCATTGCCCGCTGGATGGGGGGTACAGGTGGAGGAAGATGCCCGCAGGAGGGGAGGTCCATCTCCTCGGGGAAGAGAAGGGAAATTCCTGCCCAAGAAGTTGCCCAGTGCTGCCCAAAAGCTCTTGGGCACAGAGGGGGCTCCTACCATCTCAGAAACCGCTCCATTCACACACTCACGGAGTCCCAAGCATGCAAAATCCTTCATGGAAAGGAAGGGGGCCTAATGCCCGGGAAAACCGAAGTTACTTTGTGGGGCTGAGCCCTCATATTCAGTCTTCAGCCTCTCCCGGATGGAACCGAGGAAGAGCCAGCTTCAAATACTGCGGCATTGAGTACTGACCGCTCTCAATTTGACAGCAGGAGAGCTGGACCAGGGGTTTCTGAGCCGCTCTCAAGCCAGGGGATGCCTTAAAGGTATCTCAGGAGGCATCTCTCTCTCCTCTCCGGGGGAATGAAGTAATTCTGCCCCCTCGCCCTCCCCACCCCCAAATGAACACATCCAAGGGCCCTTCCTCCATTGCCTTTCCACTTCTCAGCCAGCCTGGATCTTCCAGCTCCCTGCTTCCAGCCCCTGCCACCCCCAAAATCAAGGGAAGATAAACTAGAGCAGTGTTGGCGAACTTTTTCGGCACTGAGCGCCGAAACGGGAGTCCACGGGTGCGTGCCGGAAACCGGAAGAGCAGCTGGCCCGGTGCGCATGTGCGTTCTGCAGTGGTGGGTTTCAAATTTTTTTTGCTACCGGTTCTGTGGGAGTGGCATATCTTGGTGGGCGTGGCAGGGGAAGGATACTGTAAAATCTCCATTCCTTCCCCAATCCTGGGGAAGGTTACTGCAAAATCCCCATTTCCTCCCGATCAGCTGGGACTCGGGAGGCAGAGAATAGATGGGGGCGGGGCCAGTCAGAATTTTTACTCCCGGTTCTCCGAACTACTCAAAACTTCCACTACCGGTTTTCCAGAACTGGTCAGAACCTGCTGAAACCCCACCTCTGGCGTGCTGGAAAGATGATTTTCCGGTTTCTGGCGCACATGTGCACGCAAAGACCAGCTGGCCAGTGGGCATGCGCGTGCCGGAAACCAGGAGATCATCTTCCCAGCATGCGTATGCGTGCCGGGCGGCTGCTCTTCCGGTTTCCGGCGCTCCCGCGTGCGTGAAGACCAGCTGGCCTGCTCGCAGGAACCCCGGAAGAGCAACAAGCAATGCCTCGCGTGCCCAAAGAGACGGCTCTGTGTGTCACTTCTGGCAGACGTGCCGTAGGTTCGCCATCATGGAACTAGAGGCTGGTCAGCAGCAGCGACAGTAACCAAATCCCACCCCACCCCCCATTCAGGGATGCAGTGAGAAGCCCAGTTCACCCGTAATCCCAGCTGGCTGCAGAGACAGACACTGGAGCCCGTTTTGGGATTGTTTACACACCCCCCTTTGGATCCCCAGCCATGCCCAGCCGGAAAGAAAACACCCCCTCCCTCTCTTCTCCCTCCTCCCCCTCCCGCGACCCATTGCACCTGTCACCAGAGCCAGGGGCCGGATTGAAAACAGCGTCTATTAAAGCCTTCGGTCGTGCAATGAGACTGAACAGTGCAGGAAAAAAATAGACCTCTGGATCACGGACGGGGAGGCCGAGAGGGAGACGTGGTGGGGGTGGGGGTGGGGTAAAAGGGAGAGCCGATCTTGCTTCTCCTTGTGCAGCCCCAGAGGTGCCCACCTGCCCCCTGGGGAAGGAGAGCCGAGCTGCCAATCAAGCCTCCCTCAGCCACTCACGCCAAGAAGGCTGGCACGGGCATTGACAAAACCAGTCGGGCGCAGTCAGGCAGAGGAAAGGGGTCACAGCCGCCCACCTTGCCTGGTGCTGGATCCCAGATGGACAGACACAGCTCCCCCCCCCCAAAGGAGGGGTGGGGGGGGAAGAAACTCCTTCTTGCGGTGGGGTTTATATAAGGCACTCCCTTTTCTTGAGTTGCCCAATTCGCTAAAACCAACCCGAGATACCACCTCTTCAGGTGAGCGAACAAAGGACGTTCGCCGATCTTGCACAAGATTGTGCGAATGCGGCCACTTGTGTTCAGCTCACCTGGAGGTTTGGGGGGGGAAGCGTGGCACGGCGGATTGGTGCTCGGGGAGGGGGGTAGTTCTGGGAGAATGCCATGGGATGGGGAGGGCAGGGATGCTTCTTTCCTGCCCTCCGGGCCCTCTCAGCCCTACCAGCTCCTCCCCGCCCATCCTGCCTAGCGCCCAGAGCAGCTTTCAGGATGCCGAGCCGTCAACCTGCCCTCTGCGGCCATCACTCCAGGCGGCTTCCTGAGTCTGGCTGGAAATTCCTGCCCTGTGAGAGAGCCCCCCCCCCCCCCCCCCCGTGCCCGTGAAAAGAGGAACGTCGGCCTCTTTTGGCACCGGGTACAAAGGGAGGAGCGGTGAAAGACAGCTGCCAGAGGGCAGAACCATTGCCAGCAGCTAGCGGGGCAGGGAAGCAGGTACGCCACTTCTCCCACCGGGCAACGCCTCCCGCGGCTGGCAGGGGAACATCTGGGCACGAGGACGAGCGCACGCACACGGCTCTGCCTTGTGCTTCTTCTGCCTCCACCCTGCAGCCTGGCGAGATGGGAGCCGATTGCTGGCTGCTGAAGTCCTCTGGGCTGCGTCGGAGACCCAAATCAGAAGGCAGGATTGGAACTGGGACCCTGAAGCTCGGGGGAAGAGGGCACCCTCGGATTAAAGCCCTTGGCGGTAGAGGGGTTCGGGGATTGCCCCGATCTGCGATTCCCCTGGACATGGACGGCTAAGCAAGCAAAGGACCCCCTTTAAATGGAGAAGCCTCTCTCCCCAAATTTGCAAGTCCAGACGTTTCAGATCTACAAATCCCATCGTTCCCCACTCAGAGCCGAGCACAACAGAACTCTTCCGCAGCTCGTTTTATGCCCCTTTCCCCTTACGCTTAGGAAAATGAAGCTGCATTTCCCCCCGCCCCCCAAAAAACAATGACCAGCTCTTCCCGCAACATCACGACACTATTTAAAGCTCGGGTGGCCTTGACCGGTTTCCTGAAATTGTCCTGCGAGGGGAGAAGCCTTGTGCAAACACGATCAGCTGCCTGAAAGCTCCCAGTTCCTTCCTCTTACCCCCCTGCCCCCTGTAAGCCTCTCCCCAGCCTTCCGTTCCTGCTCCCAAATGTGTCCCAAAGGAGAATGCCCAGCGCTTCGGCCGTGGGAAAAGTCCAAAGGCTTCCCGGGTGACCCATTGCAGGGATGGCACTTTGGGGGGAGTGGGGGTAAGCAGGGCCTTTTTGGAGGTGGCTCCTACAAAATGCCTTTAAAACAAGCAAGGCAGAGCAGCCACGTCCCGTTCCGGGATCCGTTGGGACCAAGAAGACATTTCTACAAATAAGGCAGTGGACATACCTAACTCTACTATTTTCTCCACAACAATAATCCTGTTGGATGGGTTGAGAGAGAGGAACTGCCTACGACGGGACTAGAACTTCCAGTCTCCTGGTGATTAGTCCAAAGTCACCCAGCCAGCTCTCATGCCTACGACGCAACTAGAACCTCCAGTCTCCTGGCGATTGGCCCGAAGTTACCCAGACTGCTCTCATGCCTACGACAGGACTAGAACTTCCAGTCTCCTGGTGATTGGCCCAAAATCACACAGCTGATTCTCATGCCTACGACAGGACTAGAACTTCCAGTCTCCTGGTGATTGGACCAAAGTCAACCAGCCGGCTCTCATGCCTACGACGGGACTAGAACTTCCAGTCTCCTGGTGATTGGCCCAAAGTCACCCAGCCGGTTCTCATGTTTAAGACGGGACTAGAACTTCCAGTCTCCTAGTTTCTAGCCTTGTGCCTTCACCAGTAGACCAAATTAGGGAAGTACCTTTTCCACTGCCCCCCAAAGTTATGACTCCAGCTCCTGTTCATGCCTGCAACTCCTGCCCCACTTTTTTCCTGTACCAGTTACCACGTCCCGTGTCTCTCCCCCGCCCCACCAGCTGCTGAACCACTCGCAGGCTTCCTTCTCTCCACCCCCTCCCCCCCGAAAGCCCTTGCCAGCGGGAGAGCCTGTGGATGTGAAGGCCACGTGCTTTCTTCTCGGACACTTCCAAGGGACTCCATACAGGAAGGGGAGGAAAGGTGTGGCCCCCAGGGCACCATCCATCTTCTGCCGGCTCCAGAGAGTAAACACAGGGCTCAAGGAGGAAGACCTCTCCCTCCCCCCTCAAATCAGGTGCCAAGAGAGGAGGAGAAGGAAGGGGAGGCGGGATGGAGCCTCCGGGAGGAAGGACGCGGCTTTTTCTCCACAACCAACTATACCGAAAAACCTACACGCCTTAGCCGCGCTTTGGATCAAAGTTCAGGACTGTGCAAGCTTCTAGTCCTCAAGGTTCCACCCTGAACTCAACAACCTACATGGGCGGCTTAGGGACGATCCTCAACATGATGAGAATTATATTATATCCTCTCGCCAGTAAATGTCTTCATTTTTCATTCATTCATTAAAAAAAGGGGGGGTACGGGTGGGGGAAAAGGAGGGTTTTATTCAGCAAAATTAAAATACCGAAGAGAAGAGAGCGAGAGCCATGGTGGGCGCCGTTTCCTTTCCACACATGGGCAATTGTGTATCCGAGATTGCATGGCTGCATGGCTTTGAAAGGGGCCCTTTCATCCGGGCCGCCTCTCTGTGGGCACCGAGGCCACTGGCCCCTTCCTCCCCACCCACCCGAAAAAAAGGGGAGAGTGGGAGAGAAAGAGAGGGAAAGGGAGGGAGGGAAGGAAAGAAGGAAGGAGGAAAGAACGAAAGAAGGAAGGAGGAAAGGAAGGAAGGAAGGAAAAAGGAAAGAAAAAAAGAAAGAAGGAGGGAAGGAAGGAGGGAAGGAACGAAAGAAGGAAAGAAGGAAGGAGGGAAGGAAAGAAGGAAGGAAGGAAAGAAAGAAAGAGGGAGGGAGGGAGGGAAGGAAGGAAAGAAAGAAAGAGGGAGGGTGGGAAGGAAGGAAGGAAAGAAAGAAAGAAAGAAGGAGAGAGGGAAGGAAGGAAGTTAGGAGGGAAGGAAGGAAAGAAAAAATGATAGAAGGAAGGAACGAAAGAATGATAGAAGAAAAGAGGGAGGAAAGAAAGAAAGAGGGAGGGAAGGAAGGAAGGAAAGAGAGAAAGAAAGAGAGAAGGAAGGAAGAAAGAAAGAAAGGGAGGGAAGGAAGGAAGGATAGAAAGAAAGAAAGAGAGAAGGAAGGAAGGAAAAAAGAAAGAGGGAGGGAAGGAAGGAAAGAAAGAAAGAGGGAGGGAGGGAAGGAAGGAAGGAAGGAAGAGGGAGGGAGGGAATGAAAGAAAGAAAGAAAAAGAGGGAGGGAAGGAAGGAAGGAAAGAAAAAAAGAAAGAAAGAAAGAAAGAAAGAGGAAAAAAAAATAAAGTTGCCCTTTGCTAATCTTCCCTCTAATTATCTGCCGCCCAAAAGCCGGATTCCCGCCTGTCCTTTTCCATACAAACAGTAGGTTTGGCCTTCAAAATAGATCCCTTCCCTTCCAGGGATCGGGAGAACTCCAAAGGTTGCAAAGACAAACAGAAAAAAAAAGGGGGGGGGGCATAATAGCGTCTCCATCTTTATATCGTAAAAATGAAAGTAACAGCAAGAGAAAACGGGGAGCGATCGAACGACGATAAGACTACAATTTCACCCGAGCGTGTATTTTTTATTATTATTATTATTATTATTATTATTATTATTATTATTATTATTATTAGGAAATACATAAGCGGATTGAACGTAAGGGTTACGATTAACCTGATTATTTTCATTTGCATTAGAATCTCTGACATCCAGGTGCCACATTCGTCACGCATTGATTTGATCTCTTTATTAAAAACTTTTTTTAAAAAAAAACTTGGGGGGAAAAAAGAAAGAAAAAGAGGGTTTTTTTTTTCATTCGCCCCCCCCCCCCCCCCCCCCCCCCCCACCCCCGCCACTGGAACCGGCTCCATCCTGGTCCCCAGCCCCCTCCCCATCCTAGGACTGAGGCTTCAGGCAAAAACAACAGCCGGGCATCCCGTCCCGTCCCCCGCCCCGAATCTGAGCCCCTTCCTCCCCACGGCTGCTTCCCACACTGGCCAGTCACTCTTTCCATGGGGAGGATTCTGTTATCGCTTTCCACAGGCTGTGACTGGGTGCCTACAGCTTCTTGGCAAGCCCCAATGATTCTCCACCCCACTCCTAACCCCCCCCCCACTCACTTCCAAAGGGAGGAAACGGAGCGGGGAGGGGTCGTAAAATAGGAGGAGGTGGGCTCTACTGCAGCAGGAAGGACAGTCCAGCTGGGTCGGATTACGGTTGGGGTAGCTATCCTGCCCAGTGCTTCCAGCCTCTCTTTATTTTTATTTTTATTTTTTATTTTTTATTTGATTTATATGCCGCCCTTCTCCGGAGACTCAGGGCGGCTTACAGTGCGTTAAGCAATAGCCTTCCTACTTTTGTATATTTATACAAAGTCAGCTTATTGCCCCCACAAACTGGGTCCTCATTTTACCCACCTTAGAAAGGATGGAAGGCTGAGTCAACCTTGAGCCTGGTGGGATTCGAACTTGCAGTAATTGCAAGCAGCAGATGTTAATAGATGTTAATAACAGGGTGCTTTAAACCACTGTACTACAGGCTCTGTCTCTCTCTCCCCCCCCCACTCCCTTTTCTTTCCCAAGTTTTAATTTTTTAGTATAATAGTTCCATCTTCCATTAAACAGCGTGTCGTCTGGGCCCATTTGTGCGATAACAATCCAAAATTACAACGGTGTTCGTGACACTCAGGTGACTTCTCTAATTTGATTGTCCGATTTAAATTCGATTGTCCGAGTTAATTGGGCCGGTTACGCTTGGCCAAGGAAGAATTCTATTCTATTCTATTCCACTCGCAATGCTGATATTGAGCACGATATCACTACTCCCTCTTTTTACATAACTTCTAATAGGAAAATAATAATAATAATAATACTCTGTTTCCCCCCAAAATAAGACATCCCCTGATAATAAGCCCAATCGGGCTTTTGAGGGCATGGCAATAAGGCCAAGCGCTTATTTGAGGGTTCAAAAAAATATAAGACATGGTCTTCTTTTCGGGGAAACACGGTAATATTAAATAAACCCCGTTTCCCCCAAAATAAGACATCCCCTAGTAATAAGCCCAATCGGGCTTTTGAGCGCATGGCAATAAAGCCAAGCGCTTATTTCAGGGTTCATAAAAATATAAGACAGGGTCTTATTTTCGGGGAAACAGGGTATCATCCATCCATCCATCCATCTATCTATCTATCTATCTATCTATCTATCCATCCATCTATCTATCTATCTATCTATCCATCCATCCATCCTGTTTTCCCCAAAATAAGACATCCCCTGATAATAAGCCCAATCGGGCTTTTGAGCGCATGGCAATAAGGCCAAGCTCTTATTTCAGGGTTCAAAAAAAATATAAGACAGGGTCTTATTTTCGGGGAAACGCGGTAATAATCCTAATAGTCATAAAAGTAATAACAATCACAGTGTTTACATCTCTCTCTTAACACATTTTCTATCTATCGCTCTTTTGTTTCTCTATTTTTAACTTCCATTTTTATACTCTAACCATCCTTGCAGCCCCTTTGGGTTACTAAAAGATCATCCCTCCCACCTCCAATGCCCCCAACTAGCTGCCAAGAGAAGGGCAGTGCCCAGGGGCAATAGGCAAGCAATGGGGGCAAGACCTGGTAATGGGGCAATGAGGAGGGGGACCAAGGCTGAGCAGGCTCCAGATATGCTGGGACACAAAGACTCAGAATGCAGACTCTGGGAGCTGTGGCTGCCCTCCCCCACCCCACCCCACCCCCAATGGGTCAGTTGAGGCTGTCCAGTGAGGTGGGGGAGCTGACCCCCACAATCAAGGACTTCATCGGGAGAGCCGCCGCCCTTCCAGCAGGAAACCCAGCCAACCAATAAGTCATTTTTTATTTATACAGCCATCCGCGTGTATAAATGTATTTATTTAGCAATGTGCAAACCCAGCCGCGTTTAGCAGTCGCACCAATGAGACGATATCGCTTTCGAGGGCACCAAAAATACACCCGTTGGCAGCCGAGATGGCGGCAAGGCAAGCGCACCCGTAGGAGCCAAGATCCCTTTCGTGCCCCGTGCCAACCCAAGCAGCCTTTGCCCGGTGGGCAAGCCAGGCCCAGAGGCTCGCAACGATGCCCTTTAGGGAACGCAAAGACTGAGCCAGCTTTAGTCGTGACGCACCGGTCTCACTGCAGCTGGCGAGGCTCAGCACTGCGCCCAGCCGAAACCTCTGGAGAGCAGTTGGATGGATGCCCACGCCACCTCTGGAGACTACCACCTCCCCTCCCCCCCCCAATAGCCTTCTAAGCAGAAAGGGAGGCACCGAGAGGCAAAATTCAGTGGTTCCATGCAGTGCCTGGTTCTGTGACCAAGGGGGACAGCCTAGGGCCGTGATGGCGAACCTATGGCACGAGTGCCACAGGTGGCATGCGGAGCCATATCAGTGGGCACGTGAGCTCAGCTCCGGCACGCATGCACGTGCCACCCAGCTGATTTTCAGGCCTTCTGGGCCCACCAGAAGTCAGGAAACACACTGTTTCTGGCCTCCAGAGGGCCTCTGGGGGGTGGGGAAGGCCGTTTTTGCCCTCCCCAGGCTCCTAGAAAGGCTCTGGAGCCTGAGGAGAGCAAAAAATGGGCCTACCGGACCCACCGTGCCATCTCATGCCAAAAGTAGGGGGAGCATGGGGGGGCGGGGCGCATAGAATTATGGATGTGGGCACGCATGCGTGTGACCCCACCGCGTTCCCCCCACTTTTGGCACACGATGGCAAAAAGGTTAGCCATCACTGGCCTAGGGTATCTTTAGCCCAGAGGGCCCAGTTACAGTCCCCAACCCTGCCCTAGATTTTCAGTGGGTGTCCCCCTCCATCCTCTGCCCTCTTGCTGTTTTTGCCTCTGAGCCAAGGCTTTGCAAGGGGCCCCATCCTGCCTGGGACCGAAGCACCTTTTCCGACACCGGGGGCCACGTCTCTGTATGTCGTTGAGTGTCTTTGGGGTGGAACCAAGGAGGGGGTTTGGTGGGGGAGGAGGCTGGCCCTTATGTTTACTTCTTTACATGCTAAGGGGAAGTGAGGGTTTTCCTGCAGAGCCTGCATTGTCTCAGCTCCATCTGGAATATAGCTCTGCCCCGCACGGCACGGACTTCTGCAGCCAGAGGTTGTTCCGACGGGGCGAAATCGGGGATCGGGGAGGGAGAAGCCGTCTCGGCAAGCAGGGGCGAGAATGAACAGAGTCCCTGCCAATGTGGGGCAGAACTCTGAGGGAGGGGGGGGACTCTTGTCCTAGAGCAGGGGTCAGCAACCTGTGGCTCTGGAGCCGCATGTGGCTCTCTTTCATCCCTCAGCTGTGGCTCCCTGTCAGTCAAAATATGCATCACAACAGCCAATGTGCGACACCCGCCAGCACGCGATTTATTGAGCTTTTCAACGCCCCCGTAGGCCAACCATGGATAAATCCAAGAAAAGAAAAGTTTCAGAAGAAAAAAAGAAGGTTTAATTCAACTACATGCGCTAGTTTAGTGGCCGCTCAAGAAATAGTCAGGCACGGGAAGGGTTTTGTGGCTCCCGGTGTTTTCTTTTCTGTGGAAAACAGGTCCAAACAGAGTGTTTAATGTTGTAGGCCCCTGCCCTAGAGGCCCAGCCACAGCTTTGTTTGAGCCGTCCTGTGGGGAGCAGCAACCTGGAGGCTTTTCCAAGGCCAGGCATGGCTGCCGTTTTAGTGACGGTTTGGGATGGAGGCCGTTTCACCGTGGTTGACACCCACCAGGCTTGGATGAGCCTTTCCCTGAGCAGGGAGCCCCAGCCTTGAGAATAGAGAGAGGGGGCAGCCTCCATGGGGCAGGGAGACTATTAATACAAGTCCAGCTATTTCCTGCCTACTTGTGCCACAGGACGTGAGACCAGGACGGTGTTTCCTGCCTGCCAGTATCAACTCCGGGCTCCTCTTGTCTGGCAGGGAAGCCGGGTTCAAGCGAGGCGAGGGCCCCTTGGCCCAAGGGAACGGCCCCAAAGCTGCCGAAGGGAAACGGCTTTGCTTCTGCTGCGGGGAAGATGCCAACAGCCCAGCCATGTCCATCTCCTCTCCGTCTCCTTTCTGGGCAAACGGCCAGCACCGCTACAAGTTCAACCCAGAAGGAGGGCAACTCCAGAAGCCTCCGTGCAACATCTGGGCAAGGTGCCCACCGACCCCAGTTGCAACCTGGTCTGCCGAGATGAGGGAGGAGGGATGATGGGGAACACACCGGGCCAACCACAGGCAGTTGCAGGTGATTGAGGAGTGGGGCTAACCTCTTTGTGGCTAAGGAAAGGACTCGCTAGCCATTTTTGGCGAGCAAGACAGAGCCAAGGAACGTGCTGTGGGGCAAAGAGGCCACAGGGTCAGGAGGGGGAACCTGCCAGGCCTCCCTACGACACAGGCAGAAAGGCGGCTGATGCCCCCAGGCCAGAGAAAATAGCTCTCTGCACCTTTAGTTTCCATTGTATTTCATTCAGGCATTTCCATCCGTCCCTTCATTAAACAAGACGCCAGGAACGTACCCACCGAACCAAATAAGAGAGGGAAATTTAAACTGATGCCAAGAAGAGGGCGAAGGAAGAGCTACCCTGTTTCCCTGAAAATAAGACCTCCCCGGATAATAAGCCCAATTGGGCTTTTGGGCGCATGCGCTAAAATAAGCCCTCCCCACCCCGAAAATAAGCCCTCCCCACCCCGAAAATAAACCCTCCCTTGAAAATATTTAAATGCAGAACTGGAAATCAGCTAAGACGGCAAGAGGAGCCCCGCCTTGCTCCACGTGCCCCAAAATAACAAGACCTCCCCGAAAATAAGGCTAAGCGCTTATTTCGGGGTTCAGAAAAAATAAATAAAAAAGGGTCTTATTTTCGGGGAAACATGGGTAGTAGGCTCTGGGGGACACACGACATGCAGAATCCACTCTTCTGCGCCAGTTTCTGAGCCGGTTGTATACAAACACATCCGAAACATCCGCAGAGAGAAGAGAGTGAGAGAGAGAGAGAGAGAGAGAAGTTAATTGCAGGGAGAAGGGAAGACACAGGGTTTTTAAAAACCTCAGTGCATGGAGGGGGCAGTTAAAACATTCCCAGCCCATGGTTGGATGGTGTGGGGGGGGGGGGCACGGTCTGAAATACAAGTCCAAGAAGCAGGGAGAGAGAAGGGCTCCTTAAGTCACTTAACTATGTTTAATTGCTAAGACGTATTTTTCAAGGATTTGGGGAGGTGGCACAGCTGCCCAAGGAAGGCGATGTCCGCTTCCAAGAAGGCAGAAAGCAGGCCTGCCCGGTCAGTGCTCATCGCCCCAGCCGCCAACTTCGTCTCCTTGACCCTGCGATGGGCTCTGAATAGAGTTTAGCTCCTCCGGCTATTCTCTGCTCCAGCTTCTGATCCCAAAAAGCAGGGACATTCCACTCTCTGTCTCGCTGCCTAAATTATCCTTCTGAGCTCACTCAAAAATAGCAGCCACCGGCGGGCACAGGGAGAGATTGAAGGGAGCGGGGGGGGGGGGAAACTGGGGTGTGCGTAAGGAAGTCATTTCCCCCAATATCACCAGGAAAAGAAGGCAGCCTTCCGAGAATTCAAGCAAGGGTTTTGATGCCCACGGTAGCTTTGGGGCCAGTTATAACTGCCTCCTCCGGTCTCATTCCAAAGACAGTGGACTGGCCGGAGACTAGGGGCAATGGTCCAACTTCTCTGGAGACTGGGCAACGAAGGGGGGGAGGGAGAAGTGTTGGCCAACGGCAAGGCCACACCCCTGGAAAGAGGTTTTTTCCCAAACAGCCTGATGCATCGACCGGTGGGAAGGATCTACAGGTGTGGGCCAGGGGCCAGGCACCACCCGTTGCTTGCCGGACAGAAAGCCTGGGGGCAAGGGGGAATCTCCCCTCCCCCTCAACACGGGGTAGGGGGGAAGATTCCCTTGCCGGCCAAGCTGCCTCCAGCCGAGCTTCCCTCCTCCCTTTAGACCCACCGCATCACTGGCACGGCTGCTCCCCACACGGTCCCACCCCCTCCGACCTGCTTATCAAGCATTCCTCGCATGCTCTTTGCCCTCTTTGCAGCCAGCGGGGAGGTGTGGGGTGGGGTGGGGTGGGGGGAGAGCAAAAAAAAAGGCCTCCCCAGCTTAACCCCTTGCATCGAAACAACACACCCAGGAAGAGGAGGGGAATGGCACGTGTGAGCTGGGGCGGCCTCCACCCAAAGGAATGCACTCCATGGGGGAGAAAAGCCGTCCATCCGGAGAGGGTCTCACCTTGGACTCCCTTGCTTTTAGCGCACGATGCTCTTTTCAGTAGAGAGGGAACCCGAGAATTATCTGCGGAGTGCTAGGACGGAAAGGGGGTGCAGGTCCCTAAGGAGGGGGCGCAAGCATTCCATCCCAGGTGGGGTCCATGACAGGTATAGTAGCTAAGTAGCCGGAAACGCCCCTCCGGCGTTTTTTCCCGTGGGCCCCCACAGAAGGCGTCCCTCCCTTTCTCACCCCACCAAGAGAGTCCTCAAAGCAAGGTGGCCAAAGACTGAATGAAGGTTGCAGAAACATAAGAACTAAGGAGACATTTCCTGTCCGTTAGAACCATTAACCCATGGAACAACTTGCCTCCAGAAGTGGTAAACGCTCCGACGCTGGAGAGTTTTTCAAGAAGATGTTGGATGACCATTTGTCTGAAGTGGTGTAGGGTTCCCTGCCTGGGCAGGGGGTTGGACTAGAAGACCTCCAAGGTCCCTTCCGTACGCTCTCATAGAGAGGGGCTCCCCCGGGTGCCATCGGCCAAACAATGTCGACTGGCAGCCCCCAAGGGGAGGGCCTTCTCTGTGGGGGCACCTACTATCTGGAATGAGCTCCCCCCAGAGATACGGAGGATCCCGGACCTACGCACCTTCCGCCGCGCTCTTAAGACCTCTTTATTTCACCAGGCTGGCCTGGCTCAACTCTCCTCTTTTAAAATAATATAAATTGGTTTTAAATTATTGGGGTTTTAAATATCGTTCACGGCCAAATTATTTAATTGGATTTTAAATGTTGTATTTAATGTGTTTTATTTTACGGCTGTTCACCGCCCTGAGTCCCTCGGGAGTAGGGCGGTATATAAATTAAATAAACTTCTAAACTTCTTCCTTCCAACTCTGTTTATTCTATTCTAATAAGGACCGCACAGAGAGCTCGTTCGGAGCACCGCGTCCCCCCACGATCAATCGGACAGAGGACAAGAGGCAGCCACGTTCACTGACCACTCAGGACTGTCTGGCTCAAATGCTTCTCTACAACACCAAAAAAGCAGTCAGATGCCCCCAAGAAGGACGCAAGGCTGGTCAGGGAAGCCCCCCATCCCGTTCCCCCAAAAAACCATGCCGAAACACAGCCTTTTATTTCACTACTACCACGCCAGAAAATCAAAGCAGGCACTACTACCACGCAAGAAAATCAAAGCAGGCACTACTACTACGCAAGAAAATCAAAGCAGGCCTGTCCGACCAGAAGAAGAAAAGTTATTCTAATATCTGTGCAATTTGCAAAGTGTTACCTTAAGAAGACAATTACAACCCAGAATACAACTAAACCAATCAACCCATATGGAAAACCACCCACCGTTGAATGGCTTTCCCGGATGAGCCCATCTTTTGGGATCTCGACCACGCAACACCCTCAAAGGTTAAACAGGGCTGAGACGAAACACTGGTCGAAAACCGACTGGGCCAGGAGTAAACCTAACCCAGCTTCTGCCCCACTTTTAGGCAAGAAGGGGAATCCCTTCCCCCCCCCCCACATTACCCTGCACTCTGGGGCTGGCACTGGGCGGCGTCTGGGCGACCCGCCGATGCCATCTTTCGCTACCTTTCCAAGCGCTTCGGATGCCCAGAATAGAAGGTCGCACGGACCAGCTGGAGAACAAGGCCAAAGCAAGGCTGCGCCCAGGGCATCAGAAGAGCCGGGCATGGAGAAGCGAGGGGGCACCTTGACATCTGCTTGTCCAACGGGGTACCCAGATGCCCATCCAGACTGGAGCAATTGACTCCCGAGTGGGAGGGAGGGAGGGGGATCAGCCCCATCCTCCTGTTGTCCAGCCGGAGAGGATCCACAGCCGGGCTTGCCCACTAAGTAAGACTACTCGCTATCTCCCTCTAAGGAAACTGACCCTCCAGGCTGACTTTCCTCCCTGAAACTGAGCCTACGGCAGGGAGCCATGTTGGAAGGGAACCCTAGAGATCATCTAGGCTAGCCTACCCCTGCTGGCCACTCCGACAAGGCTGCTCCGTCTCCTCTAAGGAAACTGACCCTCCA
>WNWU01000166.1:132958-145900 GCA_012654045.1 Ptyas mucosa | reverse complement strand
TAGAATAGAATAGAATAGAATAGAATAGAATAGAATAGAATAGAATAACCTTCCAGTGATGGAGCACCCACGATTTCTGGTGGCAAGCTGTTCCACTGGTTAATTGTCCTCACTGTTAGGAAGTTTCTCCTTAATTCCAGGTTACTTCTCTCTTTGGTTAGTTTCCATCCATCGTTTCTCGTCCTGCCCTCTGGTGTTTTGGTAAATAGTTCGACCCTTTCTCTTCTTTGGGGCAGCCCCTCAAATACTGAAATACTGCTTTCATGTCCCCCCCATCCCTAATCCTTCTTTTCTCTAGACCGGCCATATCCAAATCCTGCGACCGTTCTTCCTATGTTTTAGTCTCCTGGCCTTTGATCGTCTTAGTTGCTCTTCTCTGCACTTTTTCCAAAGTCTCAACACCTTTTTTTTTTTGTAGTACGGTGACCAACATTGCTTTCAGTATTCCAGGTGTGGCATTACTAGGGTTTTGTAAAGCGGTACTACTCCTTCACGTCATCTTGATTCTATGCCTCTGTTTATACAACCGTGGATTGTATTCGCTTTTTCGGCGGCGGCTGCCGCACGCGGCTGGCTCTTATCTGTTTGGCTACAGAGGAATTGTGGTGAATGTGAGCTGCGGGCACAGCTGCCCCTTCCAGGTGATCCCACGGAGGCCACCCCCCTCCGGTATGGATTCTACGGAGCCCTCAGGAAAAAAAGCTGTTTCTAGTCCTCTTTGAGGAGAGGCCGGACAACGGCCCAGGTACCTCAGACAGATCCAGATGCAGAAAAGCCAGCTGTGCCCACACGGCTCCGCGCGCCCTTCCGAGAAACGACAAACACAACCAAAGCACTGATGAACGGACAGGAAAGCTGCCAGTCTCCAAACTTGCGCTAAGAGGATTTCTTCCCCTCCATGCACGACCTGGGTCTTACTTTGCACGCCAGAAACCTGGCACCGCCTGGCACCGGTTTCCCCTCTAGAAAAAAGAGCGGCCCTGGAGAAGCGGGTGTAAAAAACATTTTTTAATAAAAAAAAGTGATTCATATATTCTTCCCTGGATTAGATCCCAGGGCTGAAGGGTGCCAAAGAGAGGGAAGCGGGCAAGCAGGAAAATTCTGCCTTACAAGCACACCCAAGTTGGCACGAGCAGTCCTTAAATAGCAAGCAAGAAGGCCTCTCTGCCCCCCCTGAAAAGGATGGTTTGGGGCGAGGAGGAGGAGGAGGAGGAAGAGGTGGAAATGATAGAGGCACCATTTTGAGGCTCAGCATCCATCAGAACAGCATCGGGGGTGCTGTTCTGGTGCTATAAGGCTCAGGAATGGGGTTGGTTTTTTAGCAGAGGTGAAATCCAGCAAGTTCTGACAGGTTCGGGAGAACCGGTAGCGGAAATTTTGAGCAGTTCGGAGAACCGGCAAATGCCACCTCCGGCTGGCCCCAGAGTGGGGTGGGAATGAAGATTTTTGCAATATCTTTCCCCCAGGAATGGGGAGGGAATGGGGATTTTGCAGTATCCTTCCCCATGGAGTGGGGTGGGAATGGGGATTTTGCAATATCCTTCTCCATGGAGTGGGGTGGGAATGTAGATTTTGCAGTATCCTTCCCCCAGGAGTGCGGAGGGAATGGAGATTTTGCAGTATCCTTCCCCCAGGAGTGGGGAGGGAATAGGGATTTTGCAATATCCTTCCTTCCCCCTGGAGAGGGGTGGGAATGGGGATTTTGCAATATCCTTCCCCCAGGAGTGCGGAGGGAATGGAGATTTTGCAGTATCCTTCCCCCAGGAGTGGGGAAGGAATGGAGATTTTGCAGTATTCTTCTCCTGCCACGCCCACAGAACCGGTAGTAAAAAAATGTGGATTTCACCATTGGTTTTTAGGCCAGCGGAAGCAACACCAACTTCTCCTCCCTCATGGCTCAGATAGATGGACAGAGAGGATGGCCCCTGTTGATTCTTACAAAGGGAGCCTACACATTCAAGAGCAGTCTACCTTTTGAGCACAGAATGCCGGGAAGAAATGACAGGAATGCCAGCCTGGATCAGACATGTCTTCCTTGCAGGTGGATTTCTGCTACCTGCGGCTTGCCACAGAGCTGTGGCTCTGCCAAACCGGCTCCCTGGCCTGGCGTCCGGGACTTTGGGACTTCATGGTGGCTTGTTCAGCAGCGCAACTTGACGGAAGGCGAGGTAGCCTGGCACGTCCCACGGGAAGCCATAAACCTGGCACGTTTGCATTCCTGCACCCCCTCCGAACCACATTTGCCGCGGCCCCAGGCCCGGTGACCCTTTGGGAGCAGAGCCCCCTCTCCCCCCTGCTCGAAAAGACCCTTTCCCCTGAGAGCCCCTTCCGAGGTATCCGCTCTCCCAGACCTTTCTGGGAATGGAAGCGAGAGAAAGTGCCCAGTCCTGGGCACTCAGCCTCTGCCAAGCCAGGGCAGGACCAGCCGCCCAGCTACAGAGGGGTCCAAGAAGGGGTCCTCCTTTACTTCCCCCTCCCCTGCCCTTGCCCCTCCCTCTTCCCCCTCCCCACCTGGCTTGGCCCCAGAGTGCTCCGAAAATCACCTTCCTTCCTGCTTGGCTCCATCAGGTTAATGATTTCTCAGCCTAACCTGCCCCATCTGCTGCTCTCCCAGGCCCTGCTGGGAGAAGTAGCAGACGGCACGGCTTCAGGGACATCCTGGCTGGGCTCCAGGGGGCCCCCCACAAAGAGCAGGAGATCCCAGCTGAAGGACACCCCATTGGGGAAAGGGCAGAGCACATCTGTAGAAAGACTTCTATTCTGGCTGGCTGAAGGTGGTGTTGGGGGTAGGGGAGGCAAGCATGCCCAGGTCTCCCATCAAGCACTTTCTCAGAGCCTCCATAGTCTCTGGGATTTGGCTTTTCCGGTGGAAAACCCCCTCAAAACAGGCAGCCACAATTCCAGAAAGTGTAAATGTTTCTGCCGGGTAAGCTTGGCCAGCTGACCGTTCCCTTCTCCGGCTGGGCGGGAAGGCAGGATGGTGTCACCGGTCACTTCCCTTCCTTATCTCACCAAGGATCTGCCGAAATCTTTTCTCCTTAGCTGGCCGGGCTTTGAATGAACGTATTGAAGGGGAGGGGCGGGAGAAGAGTCACCCATATTACCATGAAAGGCTATGAAAGAGAGAGCCGAGGGATTTCCAGGACTTTGCGGCTACAGCCGGAGGAGACGCCAAGAAAAGACGGGCCAAAAAAATGCCCCTTCGGCTCAGCCTCTCCCTGGCTCTAGTTTTTGGGGAGTGGGGTGGGGGCGGGGGGGTGTTGTCACAGGAGAGGCCGCTCTGCTGATGCTCAGAGGCGCTACGGGTAATCCTCGGCTTACGACCCCAAATTTCGAGCCCAACATTTATGCTGCTGAGCGAAAACATTTGCGGCGTGAATTTTGGCCCCGTTTTACAACTTTCCTTTTCACACTTATTTATTTATTAGTCATATTTCTATGCCGCCCACTCTCCGAGGACTCTGGGCGGCTTATACCAAAGACAGTATACTAAATAGCATATTGCCCCCTAACAATCCGGGTCCTCATTTTACCCGCCTCGGAAGGATGGAAGGCTGAGTCAACCTTGAGCCTGGTGAGATTTGATCCGCCGATCTGCTGAACTAGCAGTCAGCTGCAGTAGCTGCGGTAACTGCGCTCTAACCACTGCGCCACCTCGGCTCTACGGGGGGCGGGTTGGACTAGATGACCTCCAAGGTCCCTTCCAACTCTTTGTTATTCAGTGCTGTTATTCTGTCAGCATGGAGGAAAATGCTTCACGGCAGGTCAGCCATGTCAAATTAGAGGCCGGCCAGGGCTGGCTGGATGGCTGGCTGGCGGCTGGCTTTACCAAGCCTCGAACCCCTGGCCTTCAGAGTGTGAGATCTCCCTGCTTTGTCTCTGAGCAAACTGAGACAATGGTTCTAGTCCTTCCTGGCCCCAGAGACAGGTTAACCGGAGTAAGATCAGAAGAAACCTCTGGTGCTGTTTGGTCGGCAAGGCCTTTGCCGTGCCAACACGGATTGGCAGTGCCTTCTTGTTGTCCCGCAAACCTCCCTGTCCCCCCCCTTGTCCTCCAAACAGCTGCGTCTCCTGTGGGGTGGGACGGGCAGGGCAGATAGGAGTTTGGGGCACAAGGCTAAACTCTGTCCTTGGGCCGCCAGAAGTGGCAACGTGTCCCGTCCCCCCCCCGGGGCTCGGAAAGGGGCGGCATAAAAGAGGCTGCGGCTATTCCCTCCGTCCCAGAGAGTCACTCTGCCATCAGCATGTGGAAACTCCTTGTCGCGTTCCTGCTGGCCGCCGAGGGTAAAACCCACCACCTGGGCAGGGGTATTTGGCACCTATGCCGGGCTCCCGGAAAAGCCGGAGAATGAGGGTGACATGTGTCCCCAAGCCCCCATCTGCCCAAATCTTTTGCGAAAATAAGACCCGGTCTTCTATTTTTTTTTTTGAACCCCGAAATAAGCGCTTGGCCTTATTTTCAGGGGAGGTCTTATGATTTTGGGGCATGTGGAGCAAGACGGGGTTCGCCGTCTTGCCTGATTTCCAGCTCTGCGTTTAAATATTTTCGGGGAGGGCTTATTTTCGGGGAGAGGAGAAGCTTATTTTAGCACATGCGCTCAAAAGCCCGATTGGGCTTATTATCAAGGGGAGGTCTTATTTTCGGGGGAAACAGAGTAGTAACTCATTGAGCGTCTCTACGTGGCTACGCACCCATGTAGAGAGTTAGGAAGACCGGGAGAAGCAGTCCTTGGAAAGGCAACTCCGTGTGACTAGATTTGGTGATTCGCCTGACGAGGTGGCTCGGCGGCTAAGACACCGAGCTTTGTCGATCGGAAAAGTCGGCGGTTCGGCGGTTCGAATCCCCTAGTCCAGGTCTCCTGCGTGAGCAGGGGGCTGGACTAGATGATCTCCGAGGTCCCTTCCAACTCTGTAACTGATTGTGTGATTTCCCCCACCCTACCCCCCACCCCCACTTTTGCTCAGCCCACGGCTGCGGAGAGCCCGTGTATTCCCCCGTCCGAACCGGGAGGGTAGTTAACGGAGAAGATGCCATTCCTTACAGCTGGCCCTGGCAGGTAAGTGGGCGATTCAACTCTCTACTCCCAGTAGCCGCACCACAAAGGCAGAGGGTGGGGGGGGGGAAGAACTTTGGAGGCGGAGAGGATTAACAAGTCCGCCCTCTCCCTCGTTTGCCGCAGGTGTCTCTGCAATACCAGGCTGGAGATTATTTCTACCACACCTGCGGGGGGAGCCTCATCCACCCCAACTGGGTGATGACCGCTGGGCACTGCATCTTGTGAGTCTCCCTTGGGCACCTTGACACTCCTGGCTCAGGGTGGGGAAGGAGGCGCTCACTAATGGAGGGCTAGAAGCGGCGGTGAAATGTAAAATTTATTACTAGCGGTTCTGTGGGCGTGGCTTGGTGGGGGTGGGTGGGGTAATGTGACTGGGTGGGCGTGGCCAACCTTTTTTTTTTTTTTTAAACTTTTCAAAGCATTTTTTCCTACTGCTTTGAAAAGCCTCTCTGCCGATCAGGCAACTCAGCTGGGATCGTCAGAGACTTTTCAAAGCATTTTTTTGAACCACCTCTTCGGCCAAGAGGTTGCGGAAAAAAATGCTTTGAAAAGCCTCTGACGATCCCAGCTGAGCCGCGCGATCATCCGAGGCTTTTTTTTTTTTTACTTTTAAAAGCATTTTTTTCGTCAGAAGAGGTTGTAGACCTCTGATGATCGTGCGGATCAGCTGGGCATGGTGGTGGTGGAGAGAGCACAGGGATTTTTGCTACCGGTTCTCCAAACCACCCGCCGCCATCGCTACCGGATTGGGCGATCCGGTCCAAACCGGGAGCATTTCACCCCTGGCTAGAAGGAGAC
This sequence comes from Ptyas mucosa, assembly GCA_012654045.1. NCBI lineage: Eukaryota > Metazoa > Chordata > Lepidosauria > Squamata > Colubridae > Ptyas > Ptyas mucosa. The sequence goes on along the minus strand of WNWU01000166.1, from coordinate 140,045 downwards.
CTAGTGCCCTTCCCCCTTGGTCTCACCGCGCTGCCCCCTTCCCTCAGTCCACAGTACCGGTACAGGGTCGTCCTGGGTGACTATAACCTGCGCAAGGAAGAAGGCTCGGAACAGGTGATCTTAATCAACCCCGGGGAGATCTTTGTGCATCCCGGCTGGAACCCCAACTGCATCTCCTGCGGGTGAGTAGAACTGTTCCTGCTTCAAAGACGGTGGCTGGCCGGGGGGTGGGGATGGATCTGGGTGTGGGTGTCTTCTCGCAAAGGAAATCCCAGGCGGGGAAGGAAAAAAAATCCCTTCCCCAACACCGGGGTTGTCTCTTCTTGCAGGGACGACATCGCTCTGATCAAACTCTCCCGCCCGGCTGTTCTCAACGACAAGGTGCAGCTGGGGTGCCTCCCCCCACGAGGAGAAGTGCTCCCTAACCATCATCCTTGCTACATCTCTGGTTGGGGCACGCTCTACAGTAAGTCCCGGCCGGGGGTGGGAGGGTGTGGGCAGAGAAGACGGCCGCGGGAATAGCAATAGCACTTGAGACTTATATACCGCTTCACAGGGCTTTTACAGCCCTCTCTAAGCGGTTTATGGAGTCAGCCTCTTGCCCCCCTAAAATCTGGGTCCTCGTTTTACCCACCTCGGAAGGATGGAAGGCTGAGTCAACCTTGAGCCGATCAGGATCAAACTGTTGGCAGTGGGCAGAGTTCGCCAGCAATACTGCATTCTAACCACTGAGATGGAGGGAGGGAAGGACGGAAGGAAGGAAGGAGCGAAGGAAGGAAGGAAGGAAAGAAGGAAGGAAGGAAAGAAGATTGCAATAGCACTTATATACTGCTTTACAGTGCCTTACAGTCCTCTCTAAGCAATTTACAGAGTCAACATATATTGCCCCCAACAATCTGGGTCCTCATTTTACCCACCTCGGAAGGATGGAGGGCTGTGTCAACCCTGAGCAAGTCAAGATCGAACTGCCTGCAGTGGGGCAGAATTAGCCTGCAATACTGCATTCTAACCACTGGGAGGGAGGTCAGGAGGAAAGGGAGGGGAGGAAGGAAGGAAGGTTAGGAAGGAAAGGAAGATAACAATAGCACTTAGACTTATATACCGCTTCACAGTATCTTTCCAGCCCTCTCTAAGCGGTTTACAGAGTCAGCCTCTTGCCCCCAGAACAATCTGGGTCCTCATTTTACCCACCTTGGAAGGATGGAAGGCTGAGTCAACCTTGAAACTGGTCAGGATCAAACTGCTGGCAGTGGGACAGTGTTAGCCTGCAATACCGCATCCTAACCACTGGGCCACCCTGGAAAGAGCGAAGCCATTCACCGAGGGTGGGGGGCAAATGTTTCTCTTCCAGCCGGAGGCCCCATGCCTGACATCCTGCAGCAGGCACTTTTGCCAGTGGTGGACCACGCGCATTGCTCTCAGCCGAACTGGTGGGGAACCGCGGTCAAGGAGAGCATGGTGTGTGCCGGTGGGGACATCAAAGCCGGCTGTAACGTGAGTAGAAGCCCAGAGGGGTCCCGGCCATGTACAGTCTGGGGTTTGGAGATCAGCGGACAAAGGAAACTGGAATCTCCTTTCCTGGATTAGCAACCCAATCCGATCCAATCAGAATAGAGCTAGCTGGAAGGGACCTTGGAGGTCTTCTAGTCCAACCCCCTGCTCGAGCAGGAGACCCTATACCATTCCAGACAAGTCAATATCTTCTTAAGAACCTCCAGGGACGGCAATGCGGGGGAAATTAGGCTGCCCCTTACTGCGTTGTGTGCCTGGACAAAAAGCTAAAAAATGCTGGAGAAAATGCTGGCTCTGAGGATCCAGGGGTGAAATTCAGCAGGTTCTGGAGAACCGGTAGCGGAAATTTTGAGTAGTTTAGAGAACCGGCAAATATCACCTGTGGCTGGCCCCAGGAGTGGGGTGGGAATGGGAATTTTGCAATATCCTTCCTCCAGGAGTGGGGAGGGAATGGGGATTTTGCAGTATCCTTCCCCCAGGAGTGGGGAGGGAATGGGGATTTTGCAATATCCTTCCACCAAGCCACACCAGCTCCCTTCCTGGGAGACAGAAGCAGAGAAATATTTGCATGGATGGCCGAGGAACGACTCACCGCTAACAAGCTTTCCAGGCAGCTTAGGGCGGGGGGGGGGAGGATGTTTCTAAGGACGAACTACATATTTCAGGGTGACTCCGGTGGCCCCCTCAATTGCCCAGCTGCTGACGGCCGGTGGTACGTTCAGGGGGTGGCCAGCTTCGTCTCGGCATATGGTTGCAACACCCTGCAGAAGCCCACCGTCTTCACCCGCGTCTCTGCTTTCGTCCCCTGGATCGAGCAGGTATTGCCCAGCACCCACATCAGAGGGGCATGTGGGTGGGTGGGGAGGGTGGAGAGACCCCCTTGCCCTCTTTGGAGCTCCCCGTGTCCGTCCCTTCCACCCCAAGCGGGACAATTCGTTCGACGTTTGCGCTTGGGCGATGCAACGGGTCTTCCAAAACGGCCTTCCCTTTTCCCACCGGCCCACTCGACAGCCTCTATCGCCTCAGGCCAGTGAGAGAAACCAAGCTTTGTGTGGGTCAGGCCCAGGGGTGGGCTGCTGGGGGTTCGCAAGGGTTTAGGCAAACCTCTAGCTATGATTCTGAGCAGTTCAGAGAACCCCTAATCCCACTCTTGGCTGGCCACGCCAACCCCTTCCCTCCCCTGAGTCCCCACGCGGCCCGTTTTGGATGCAGGTAAGCGCAGGCGTGCGCAGAGGCTCAGGGAGGGCAAAAAATGGGCCTACCGGACGTTTCCAGCCTCCAGAGGTCCTCTGGAGCCTGGGGAGGCTGTTTTCACCCTCCCGGAGGCTCAAGAAAAGCCTCCGGAGCCCGGGGAGGGCGAAAATTCACACCCCTCCTGCCGTGGTGCAGAAGGCCGACTAGGCCACACCCAGCATGGCCACGCCCACCCAGCAACCGGGCAGAGAACCCCTTGCTAAAATTTTTGAAGCCCACCCCTGTGATCAGGCCGTTTTTGCACGCTCACAAACCAGCGTGCTCTCCTCGCACAACTCCCTAATGCCAGATCGTCGGTTTGTGCCTTGCAGATCATTTCCAGCTATTCCCGTTAAGCAGAAACGTGTGGCGTTCCCAGATTGGGCTCTGCTTGTATAAAAAATAATGGTAATAATAATAAATATTTTCCTGGCTGTAGCATGTTGTCCTCTTGTTCTTCTTGGTCTTGTTCGAATCCTCTCCACTGTCATTTGGGGAGGGGGTGCCACTGTGTTTGGAGTGGGGGACACCCCCCCCCAGGAAGCTTCCATTTCCTGATCCCTCCTTCACCCTCTCTGTCCCTGATGAAGGGAGTGCAAAACCCACATGATGCCTGCAGAAGCTCTCCAAAGATTCATGAAAGGAAAGGAAAATCTTTTACTAAGCTTTGAAAGAGAGTCACTAGTCACTACACCCTTTCTGTGGTAAGAGGAAGGAAAGAAAGAGAAAGAAAAAGAAAAGGAGGGAGAGAAGGAGAAAGAAAGAAAGAAAGAAAGAAGGAAAGAAAGAGGAAAGAAAGTAAGAGAAAGAAAAAGAAAAAGAAAAAGAAAAAGAAAAAGAAAAAGAAAAAGAAAAAGAAAAAGAAAAAGAAAAAGAAAAAGAGGGAGAGAAGGAGAAAGACAGAAAGAAAGAAAAAGAGAAAAGGAGGGACAGAAAGAAAAAGAAAGAAAGAAAGAAAGAAAGAAAAAGAAAAAGGAAGAGGAAGGAAAGAAAGAAAGAAAGAAAGAGAAAAGAAAGAAGGAGGGAGAGAAAGAAAGAGAAAGAAAAAGAAAAAAGGAAGGAAGAGAAAGAAAAAGAAAGGAAGAAAGAAAAAGTGAGAAAAAGAGGTAGAGAAAGAGAGAAAGAGAAAGGAAGAGGAAGAGAAAGAAAGGGAGAAAGAGAGAAAGAGAGAGAAATCAGTCCAACATCAAAGAAGAAGATGCATCTCTTACTTTTTCTCTCACCTGTCTTTCTCTCTCGTGGGCCGGCTGGGAAAAGGCTGGGTGGGGGGCTCAGAAGAAAGCTACATGGGGGGTCAGGGTCCACCTGTCCACCTCTCGGCCAGAAGACCCTGTTCACAAAGAAGGATAAGCATGTTCGGACAAGCGATCAATCGATGGCCCTCTGTGCGGCCACCATTCATATGGGTTGCTACAGAACAGAACCTTCAGAGCCCCCCTCCCCACTTTTCCAACCTTAGGCAGGCTATCCTAATTGGGTGGGGGAGGGAGGTCTGAATCTTCACCCCAAAGCCAGAGTTACGAAAGGGTCTGGTCCAGAGATGCAGGCAGAAAAATCCCCTTCCTATTAAGCCCTTCAGGGACGCGGTGGCTCAGCGGCTAAGACGCTGAGCTCGTCGATCGAAAGGTCGGCAGTTCAGCGGTTCGAATCCCTAAGCGCCGCAGAATGGGGTGAGCTCCCGTGACTTGTCCCAGCTTCTGCCAACCTAACCGTTCGAAAGCACGTAAAAAAAAAATGCAAGTAGAAAAATAGGGACCACCTTTGGTGGGAAGGGAACAGCGTTCCGTGCGCCTTTGGCGTTGAGTCATGCCGGCCGCGTGACCACGGAGACGTCTTCGGACAGCGCTGGCTCTTTGGCGTTGAAACAGAGCACAGCCCCCTAGAGTCGGGAATGACTAACACATAGTTAGTGTTAGTTAGTTTTTCAGCACCGTCGTAACCTCGAACGGTCACTAAACAAACTGTTGTCAGTCGAGGACTACCTGTACACATATATAGCTGTGCAGAACTGGCAGATACTCAGAGGTCATTTAGTCTAACCCAAATGTATCGAAGGAAATAGGAATGGCCCTGTACACTTGGCGGGCTGGCCAGAGACTGGGATTTGAAGTTTGGAGATGTCTCTTTTTCTTCCTATTCCAAATGACTCCAAAGCCCATTCCTCTCCCTTTAGTTGAACCTATGGTGGTATTCAGCTGGTTCGGACCAGTTCATTCCAACTGGTAGCTGAACCTATGGTGGTATTCAGCTGGTTCAGACCGGTTCCCCCGAACCGGTAGCTGAATCTATGGTGGCATTCAGCCAATTTGGACCGGTTCACTCAAACTGGTAGCTGAATTTATGGTGTTATTTAGCCGGTTCGGACTGGTTCACCCGAACCGGTAGCTGAACGTATGGTGGTATTCATCCAGTTCGGACCGGTTCACCCAAACCGATAGCGGAAATCGCGTGTGCGCCCATCTACCCGCACCGGCTCTATGCCATCCTATTTAGGCATGTTTTTGAGGCCGGTTACATGCATGGAAGGTGCACACGCCGGCAAAGCACATGCACGGAAGGTTGGGCGCATGAGCGCGCACGCATCACATTTGCGTACCGGTAGGGAAAGTAAGTGAATACCATCTTGGATTTACTCTCTTTGAGCATGGCAGAGGGGGGGAGGGGTGTCAGCCACAACAGCCCCCTGGTGAAATCAGAGCGCCTTCGGTCTGCTGTTCACAGGAACGGGTCCCGGTCAGAAAATGGGATTTCCCCGCACAGGAAAAGGAGGGCAAGGAGCCAAACCAGACCCCACTCCCCAATTTCTCCGCTGGGCAAGAAATACACACCTTTGAGTTACACACACACAAAAACACACACGTGGCATTCACATCCTTTCCAGATTACACACCGCTGAGCCAAGGCTTGCCAAGTAAGCTGTTCTGGGCAAAAAAAATTAAATTAAAAAAATCACCCATGTTACATAAACTTTTGGAAAGAAAAGGATCGTTCCTGACCGCCACGTCTGGATCGTATGACAGACTAATTCCAAGCAGGAGAAAAATTCAGGATAGTTTTTTGCACCCCGGCTGGATCTGCCAGGAAATCCTCTGGGAGCCAGTCCAGAAATCCTTATTTTTGTCTGTTTCCACTCCCCCCTAGAGTGCCGGGAATCGACCCCCGTTAAGGGGAGGGACACAATGGGGAGGCAGCGTCTCATATCCCCCACGTCAACTTCGCCCCTGGCCTTGGCAGCTTCCGGGCCCTCCTCACCTGGCCAAGGAGCCAGCTGTTGCTTTCCCTGGGGAGCAAGCCTTGGCTGACCCCTCCAGGGCCGTGGGCACCGTCACACCTGCTGTGTCCAAGGTCCCCGTGGCACCTGCGGGGAGGGGTATTTAAGGCTCAGGATGGCCTGGCAGACATCCTGAAAAGATGCTGCCGTTGCTGATTAACGTCCTGTTGGTGGCCGGTGGTAAAGACGCGTCCCCTGCCCTCCCACCCCCCGCCACTGGGGGTTCTCTTCTCCCCTTGCCCTGGGCTTGGAGGAGGAAAAGATCAAAAGGTCTCTGCTCCTCGGAGAGCTCAGACAGTCCCCTCTCTTCTCTTCCGCAGCCGCTGCGTGTGGGCAGCCAGCCTACTCTGCCCACAGCCGAGTGGTGAACGGCGACGATGCTACGCCTTACAGCTGGCCCTGGCAGGTAACGTGGCCCCACTCCTCCCCGTCAGGCGCACCCAACCAGCACCGCAGAGGACTGACGGCCATCGCAGGCAAAGTGCTCTGCCTTGAGCCGAACAAACCGGACCGGCCTGGCTCGCTGGCAATTGGGCTGCCCCGTCCCCCCCCAGCGTCTCCAGGAGAGGCTGAGAAAGCCTGGCCTGGGTTCGGAGATGGCTGGACCAGGTGTCCTTTAGGGTGGGTGACGTCTCCCCTTTCCCAGCATCTCCCTCTCTTTGCCCTCCCGCAGATCTCCCTCCAGTTCGAGAGAGATGGCGCCTTCCGTCACACCTGCGGAGGGTCCCTCATTACCCCCGACTGGGTCATGACAGCTGCCCACTGCATCTCGTAAGTGTCCCGGGCGCGGCTGGAGCATCGCCCTTCCTCGAGTCCAGAGAGGCTTTGCATGGGGAGCCTCCCCCTTTCCTCTTTGGAGCCCATCTTCCTTCCTTCCTTCCTTCCTTCCTTCCTTCCTTTCCTTCCTTCCTTCATCTATTTTCTTTTTTCCTTCCTTCCTTCTTCTCATTTCTATCTCCTTCCTTCTTCTCCTTGCCCTCTTCTCATTCCCTTCCTTATTTCCATCTCCCTTCCTTCCTTCCTTCCTTCCTTCCTTCTTATTTCCATCTATTTATTTTCTTCCTTCCTTCT
>WNWU01000166.1:111633-122389 GCA_012654045.1 Ptyas mucosa | reverse complement strand
AAGGAAGGAAGGAAGGAAGGAAGGAAGGAAGGAAGGAAGGAAGGAAGATAGCAATAGCCCTTAGACTTATACAGCGCTTCACAGTGCTTTTACAGCCGTCTCTAAGCGGTTTATAGAGTCAGCGTTTTGCCCCCAACAATCTGGGTCCTCGTTTTACCCACCTGGGAAAGATGGAAGGCTGAGTCAACCTTAAGCCTGGTGAGATTCGAGCTGCTGAACTGCAGCTAGCAGTCAGCCGAAGTAGCCTGCAGTACTGCACTCTAACCACAGTGCTAACATCCTTGCCCTCCCCTGCTGTCTCTAAGACCTTCTTCCTTTCCTTTCAGACACTCAAAGGGCAGTGAGGAGGAGAACAAGGCAGCCTTCTAAGTTCCAGAATAAAGTCACTTTGGAGATGCCGTCTGGTCTTGCGTTTGAGTCTTATTTCCTCTGCGTGTTGGGGGGCAGAGAAGGGAGGGAACCTGGGCACAACAGGGGCCAAAGAATTGCTTTGGCTAAAGTCTCCGGGGTGTCCCCATCTCCTCTCCCCCAAAGCCTCCTCGGCATGCAAAAGGGGTGCATGAGGCCCTGAAGGAATCCGTTTTCCGGCTTTCCGCCATGCGGTGAACACATCCTCACCCCATACCCCTGGCCAAGCCTATAAAGAATAGGTTAAAAGGTAAAGGTTCCCCTCGCACATACGTGCTAGTCATTCCCGAATCTAGGGGGCGGTGCTCATCTCCATTTCAAAGCCGAAGAGCCAGTGCTGTCCGAAGACGTCTCCGTGGTCATGCGGCCGGCGTGACTCAACGCCAAAGGCGCACGGAACGCCGTTCCCTTCCCACCAAAGGTGGTCCCTATTTTTCTACTTGCATTTTTTTTTTACGTGCTTTCGAACTGCTAGGTTGGCAGAAGCTGGGACAAGTCACGGGAGATCTACCCCGTTATACACAGCACTAGGGATTCGAACCGCCAAACCGCCAACCTTTCGATCGACAAGCTCAGCGTCTTAGCCTCGGAGCCACCGCGTCCACCACACTGCATCCACCCTACAAGGAATGGACGGGGTAAAAACCTTCCACAAATGCAATTGACATTCCATGCCCTGGCTCAGTCCTGGGTGCCCAGCATTGGACCCAAAAGCAGAGCTGCGATGGGCAAGGTGTGTATATGTGTGTCTGTGTGTGTGTCAGGCCTCTCTGCCAGGCCCTGCCAGGCTATTTGGGGACCAAGCCCCCAATTCCACTCCCACCCCGCTCTCTGGTTTCTTCCATTCTCCCCTTGGAAACAAGATTGCCACCACTGTCCCTTGAGGACCTGTGGACTTCAACTCCTAGGATTCCCGAGCCCGGCCATGCTGGGAGTTGAAACCCACAGATCGCAAAGAAGCCGGAGTTGACCAACCCTGCTTTAAGATAACCGTAGCAGGGACCCAAATAGCTTCCACCAGCAGATGGCGATGTCTTCGTACCCATCAAAGATCTCTCTTGGGTCTCTTCGTCAGTGAAGCACCGGACTTGCCCGCTTTCCTGCCTTGACGCCTCCTTTTACCAGATTAACAGAGTTGGAAGGGATCTTGTAGGTCCGTGATGGTGAACCTATGGCGCAGGTGCCGGAAGCGGCACACAGAGCCATCTCTCCGGGAATGCCAGCCGTCGCTGGTCTCCCGGTTTCCAGCGCTGGCCAGCTGATGTTTTCACATGTGCGAGCGCTGGAAACCAGAAGAGCAGCTCCCTAGCATGGATATGCGTGCCAGGTAGCTGAGCCTCTGGTTTCCGGCATGCGCTTGAGTGCCGGCCAGCTGGTCTTTGTGCACGCATGAGTGCCAGAAACCGGAACTCCAGGTAATGGGTGTGCATGCGCAGGCCGGAAACCGGAAGCTCAGCTAGCAGTTGCTACCGGTTCTCCGAACCATCCGTCTCCATCGCTACCGGATCGGGTGATCCGGTCCGAACCGGGAGCATTTCACCCCTGCTCTTGGTTGAATATGGGCCCCTTCTAATCCAGAACACACTATTCATACTTCCAGACAGACAGGTACTCCTCCATTGAACCTCAGCACATTCGCCTCTCTCGGCCGGACAAAAGGTTACGGGGTGCAGCTGAGCATGTGGGACTCCAGAGAGGAGAGGCCGGGACGGAGCAAGCCTGTTTCTGCCCTGCTCTCTTCTCATGACTCCTGCAGCTGCCGGGAGCCAAGATTTTTTGGCAAAGGACCGTGTTTATCGCCGCAGGCGTCAAATAACCAGGCTGGGAACATCCCGAACCAAACCCCCCCTCCCTCCGACGGCAGGCTGAAAAGTCCCGGTATCCTTCGACATCGGCTGCGTCCGGCTTGCACCCGAGAACATGTGCCGCACACTCCTTGACGCCAACAAACCCTGTGAACTCAGAACCCAGCCCGCCTTGGAGGAGATACAGCCTTGGCACCCGGCCCGGAGTTTGATTGACGGGGCTACATGTGCAGGCTGCTGGCTGTGGGAGTGTGGGGGGGGTGGGGGAGAGATGGGGGCAGGGGAGCCTGTGGCAGGTCAGGCAGGAAATGGGACCGCAGGCCAGGGGTGGAATTCACTTACCTTCGCTAACGGTTCGCAAATATGAACTCGTGTATGTGTTTGCACTCACTCGCAGAGCCTTTCGCGTGTGTCAAAAATGGGACATGATTGATATCCGGGAGGGTGGGCGGAGCTTCCTGCCAACGGTGCTACCGGTTCGCACGATCCGGATAGAACCGGCTGAATTTCACCACTGCCGCAGGTCCACACAATCCAGCAACGGCTGGCTGGGACCGATGGCCATAACCGAAGCACACCAGAGCCAGGACGGGCTGCCTAGGGTTCACCTCCCAGCAGGGTCAAAAGCAGGGAGGACACCCGTCCGTCCCCCGCCCAGGAGGTCAGTGCTAGTTAGGCGGGGCGGAGAGACAGAGATGGTGGCCCTGAGAGAATCAGCAAGAGGGAGAGAGCAAGGATCTCAGTGCTCCGAAGATGGAGGGTGGGAGGGAGGGAGGGAGGGTGGCATTCCTGGGAGCTGTTGAATTAAGCGTCCAGAAACACACACACACACCAAGTGGCCTCCCTCTTACTCATCCCACAAAAACGTGGGCTCAAAAGCCTGCCTGATTCCCTGGACACAAAGTTCCCTCTTCTGTAAGTAGTACGGCCAGAGACCTCCCCGTCCCTCCCTGCCCGCTCAATGGTGCCTACAGGCATGGGCAGCTCTTGGCAGAGAGCCAGCGCGTCTCTTTTGCCTAGGATGCTGGGGGGGGGGGGGAGGAGCTGTTTGGAGAGAGTTAAGCAAGGTGGAGGGGTGGCAGATGCAATTCAGCACTGTCCGGCCACCAGGCACCTCTCTGGCCAAAGGCAAAGCTAACAAAATGGAATTCATTTCAGAGAAAAGTAAAGTCTTACATTTAGGTACGAAAAAACCCCCAAAATTACACATATAGATTGGGTGAAACCAGGCTTAATAGCAGTAACTGTGAGAGGGATCTTGGAGTCTTAGTGGACAACCAGCTAAATATGAGCCAGCAGCAAAAAAAAAAAGCCAATGCAATCCTAAATTGCATCAACAGAGGGATACAATCAAGATCAACGGAGGTGGTAATGCCACTCTATAAAGCCTTGGTGAGACCACACCTAGAATCCTGCATCCAGTTTTGGTCACCACACTATAAACAAGATGTTGAGACTCTAGAAAAAGTGCAGAGAAGAGCAACCAAGAGGATTAGGGGACTGGACGCTCAATCATACGATGAACGGTTGCAGAAACTGGACACGGCTAGTCCAGCGGAAGGGAAGGACCAGGGGAGACATGAGAGCATTCTTCCAATATTTGAGGGGCTGCCCCAGAGAGGAGGGAGTCAAGCTGTTTTCCAAGGCACCCGAAGGCCAGACAAGGAATAACGGATGGAAACTGACCAAGGAGAGATTCAACCTGGAAATAAGGAGAAATTTTTTGACGGTGAGAACCATCAATTAATGGAAACGGAAGTTGCCTTCGGAAGTTGCGGGAGCTGCATCACTGGAGGCTTTCAAGAAGAGACTGCACTGCCGTCTGTCAGAAATGGTGTAGGGTCTCCTGTTTGGGCAGGGGGTTGGACTAAATGACCTTCAAGGTCCCTTCCAACTCTTGTTATTCTATTCAAAGGTCTGGAGCAGGACTCTTTTTGGCATCCTACCGCTTGCCAGGGACTGGGGATGGACACGTCCTTCCATGTCTCAAGCGGCACCCTTCCCTCCCGAAGCTGAAGCCCCTCTCCCTGGGTGGGTGGGTGAGTGGGGCGGCTGTGTGTCTGAGGAGCTGGGTGGATTGCTCTTCTTCCTCCTATAAGGAGGCTCAGGGCCTGGAGAGCTTTTATAGCTGCGTGCCGTTTCAAAGGCCCCGCTTGTTATCGCTTCTTCGCTAGAATGACAGCCTTTTGCAGTCTGCCTTTCGCCCAGAGAAGTGCCCGTTGTCACGACTTCTCGGTGGCAGGGAGGTGGCAGAGGGGGGGTGAGTTACAGCAGGCCAAAGGGCACCAGGGCACTTAGAGCAAAAGCCGAAAGCTTCCACTTTGCTAGGCTTTGGGCCGGGGGGGGGTGTTATTGGTAAACAGCCCCTCGAGTTTGTTTACAGGTTCCCTTTCTTTCAACGAACCAGATTGCGGTGGGTGGGGGAGAGAAAGGAAGACTGTCTGGGATGGGCTGCCCCTCACCTGCACCCCTTTTTTCCCAGGGAGATTCGCCCGGGGAGCTCCGCCCTCATCTGTGCTTTCTGGAACCGATTGGGTTATTCTCAGGGGTGAGCTGCTGGGGGTTCGGGAGAACCTCTAGCTAAGATTCTGTGCGGTTCGGAGAACTCCTAAAATCCTGCTCCTGGCTGGCCCTGCCCACCGTACCCTGCCCTGCCCTCCCCACGCAGCCCGTTTTGGATGCAGGTAAGTGCAGGGTGCAAGTGGAGGCTCGGGGAGAGCAAAAAACGGGCCTACCCATTTCCGGCCTCCAGAGGTCCTCCAGAGCCTGGGGAGGCCATTTTCACCCTCCCAGAGGCTCGAGAAAAGCCTCCGGAGCCTGGGGAGGGCAAAAACGGCCCCCTACCCCACCGTGGTGCAGGAGGCTGACTAGGCTATGCCGCACCACAGCCATGCCCACCCAGCAACCGAGCAGAGAACCCCTTGCTAAAATTTTTGAAGCCCACCCCGGTTATTATGGCTATTTTGGGAATAGCCCGGCGGAAAGTGATTCACGCCCGTTTCCATGGCTCCGGCTAGTGCTGTTTGGGTGGGCTCCAAGAAAGTGGGCAAAACGCAGCTCAGAAAAGAAGCCAGTCTGGGGGTGGGGAGTGGGTAGGATGAGGAAGGCCAAGGGCAGGGGTGAAATTCAGCAGGTTCTGACAGGTTCTGATGAACCGGTAGCAGAAATTTTGAACAGTTCGGAGAACCGGTAGTGGAAATTTTGAGTAGTTCAGAGAACCGGCAAATACCACCTCTGGCTGGCCCCAGAGTGGGGTGGGAATGGAGGTTTTGCACTATCCTTCCCCCAGGAGTGGGGAAGGAATGGGGATTTTGCAGTATCCTTCCCCTGGAGTGGGGTGGGAATGGAGACTTTGCAGTATCCTTCCCCTGCCACACCCACCAAGCCACACCACGCCTATCAAGCAACGCCCACAGAACCGGTAGTAAAAAAATGTGAATTTCGCCATTGGCCGAGGGGGTGGCTGGATAGGACTTTGGGTGACGGAGAAGCTAAAACCCAACATGTCCCAGAGCATTCTCGTTGCATTCAAGGTGCATTCAAGGTGCACGGCCACGAACCCCCTCCCTCCACACACATCCTCAGGAATTGGAGCCCACCCACCTGGGAAAGTCGGGGACCACCCTCAAGCCTGCCCCCTGTCCAGATATCCGCACCTGTGCTTCTTCCTTCTCCTGTGGCAACCCCCAAAAGGAGAGCAAAGGAGAACCCGTCTCCCTTCCTGGATCAAAGCCAAGGTCACACTTATATAGGGCTCCAAACATCGCTCCATTTCTGAGAACCGCGCAGTAGTAAAAAGACAAAGGCTTCTCCTGCAATGATTACTCGTCTTTTACAACCACTTTTTATGGCCAGGGCCTGGAATGCGTCCATCCGCCCCGCCGGGCAGCTTAAAGAGCCCTCGTTTCCCAGTTTATGGCCATGATAGGACAGCTTGTCCGGGGTCACTGTCACCGCACAGCCAGACATCAGACAGTATTAAAAAACAATGTTAAAGATTAAATCTATATTGCTCCCGGGTCAGAAGAGTCCAAGGCAGGATTGATTTGTTTCCTCATCCTCACAGGTGAGCTTGTTTGGAAGGCGAGCAAGATCCTTCCACCTCCGTAACACTTTGCACTAAACCCGTCATAGTTTTCCCATGATAGCACTTAGCGGTAGCCCTTAGACTTATATGCCGCTTCCCAGCCCTCTCTAAGCGGTTTACAGAGTCAGCCTCTTGCCCCCAACCATCTGGGTTCCCGTTTTACCGACTTTGGAAGGACGGAAGGCTGAGTCAACCTTGAGTCGATCGGGATCGAACTTGCTGGCAGTGGGCAGAGTTAGCCTGCAATACCGCATTCTAACCACTGCGCCACCATGGCTCTTATATAGCAATAACGCTAGCACTTAAGACTTATCGTATTTTTCGGAGTATAAGACGCACCTTAGTTTTTGGGGAGGAAAATAAGAAAAAAGCTGATTGGCAGGTGGAATGGCCTCCCAGAAAACCCCCCCAATCAGCTGTTCCCAGAGGTGAATTTTAGGAACAGGTTCCTTGGTTGTGAGCTCCGTGCCTTGCTTTTTTTTCTGCCACTGAAACTTCTGAAACTCCAAACTTTCTTTTCTGCTTCTGAAGGCCTCCGAAACAGAGCTTCAGAAAAAAACAGCCTCGGAAGCTCTGTTTGGGGGCTTTTTCTGAAGCTCTGTTTGGGGGCTTCGTTTCTGATGCTTTTTTCAGCCTCTGAAACCACTGTTTGAGAAGCTGGGCGGGGCTACATTCAGAGTATAAGACGCATCCAGATTTTCACCCTCTTTTTTGGGGGGGAAAGGTGCGTCTTATACTCCGAAAAATACGGTATATTCTGCTTCACAGCCTTCTCTAAGTGGTTTACAGAGTCAGCATCTTACCCCCAACAATCTGGGTTCCCAATTTACCGACTTTGGAAGGACGGAAGGCTGAGTCAACCTTGAGTCGATCAGGATCGAACTGCTGGCGGTGGACAGAGTTAGCCTGCAATACCGCTTTTTAACCACTGCGCCACCATAGCTCTTACATAGCAATAACACTAGCACTTAGACTTATATGTCGCTTCACAGGGCTTCACAGCCCTCTCTAAGTGGTTTACAGAGTCAGCCTCTTGCCCCCAACAATCTGGGTTCCCGTTTTATCCACCTCGGAAGGATGGAAGGCTTGAGCTGGCCAGGATCGAACTGCTAGCAGTGGGCAGAGCTAGCCTGCAATACCGCATTCTAACCACTGCGCCACCATGACTCTTTCACCCTAATGCCTGATAGACCCCAATAGGCTGAGTTCAGACATCACGCCAGCCCGCCCAGAAAATGGATTTCTGACTTCTGGGACTGTGGCTTTATTTCCTCCGCTGTTCTCACAGAGGACATATTTTGCAGGACAGAGACGAGAAATAGTCCAGGCACAGAGCACCCTTCACACAACCCCAGAACCCAGTGCTAGCTCAGCGGTTGCAGAACCCTCCCTCTCTTCTGGCCTCTCCCGACACCATCCATTGCCTGCTCACCAGGCCCAGCCAGAAAAGAGCTGGCCAGGCTATGGCCTGACGGGGGCCAACACAAAGAAGTGACCAGGTTCAGAAGAGAAAACACAGGCACAAAGCTGAGAGGCTTAATTCCGACAACCACGGATCACCACCGAAGGGGTGATTAACTCAGTGCCCCACTAAGGAGAATCTACATCTGGGAGGATAGAGTAAAGTAGAGTGTAGAGTGTAGAGTGTAGAGTGTAGAGTAGAGTAGAGTAGAGTAGAGTAGAGTAGAGTAGAGTAGAGTAGACTAGACTAGACTAGACTAGACTAGAATAGAATAGAATAGAATAGAATAGAATAGAATAGGATGGGACCTTGGAGGTCTTCTAGTCCAACCCCCTACTTAGGCAGGAAACCCTACACCACTTCAGACTTCTTAAAAACATCTGGTGTTGGAGCATTCTCCCCTAGTCCTCCTCTTCATTAAAGTAGACCAGGGGTCAGCAACCTGCGGCTCTGGAGCCACATGCGGCTCTTTCACTCCTATGCTGCGGCTCCCTGTCACTCAAAATAGGCATCAGAACTGCCAATGTGCGACACCTGTCGCCACACAATTTATTGAGCTTTTCAACCCCCGGTAGGCCAACCATGGATAAATCCAAGAAAAGAGAAGTTTCAGAAGAAAACAGAAGGTTTAATTCAACTACATATGGTAGTTTTGTGGCCGCTCAAGAAATCGTCAGACACGGGAAGGGAGTTTTGTGGCTCCCGGTGTTTTCTTTTCTGTGGGAAACGGGTCCAAGTGGCTCTTTGAGTGTTTAAGGTTGCAGACCCCTGAACTAGACATATCCAATTCCTGTAACCGTTCTTACATGCGTAGAACAGCCCTGATCCACCTGGCCACACCTTTGCCTCTCTTGGGTTCCTTGGCAAGATGGCACGACTCCCAGACACACACACACATCTCTCTCCCATCAGCTCCACTGCCACCCTGGACCTGAGCTTATCTTGCCTTTGGACCTTGTGGATGGGGAGTTACTATCAAGGGCTTGGCTGGAGGCCTCTTTAATGGGAGCCTGTGGAGCTGGCCATGGTCCTGCTCTCAATAGACTAGACTAGACTAGACTAGACTAGACTAGGAATAGAATAGAATAGAATAGAATAGAATAGAATAGAATAGAATAGAATTCTTTATTGGCCAAGTGGGATTGGACACCCAAGGAATTTGCCTTTGGTGCATAAGCTCTCGGTGTACATAAAAAGTCAAGATACGTCAGTCAAGAATCATAAGGTACAACACTTAATGATAGTCATAGGGTGCAAATAAGCAATCGAATCATATTGGGAAACAGTCAATATAAATCGTAAGGATACCAGCAGCAAGGTTACAGTCGTGCAGTCCTAAGTGGGAGGAGATGGGTGATAGGAACGATGAGAAGATTAATAGTAGTGCAGACTTAGTGAATAGTTTGACAGCGTTGAGGGAATTATTTATTGAGCAGAGGGATGGCCTTCGGGAAAAAACTGTCCTTGTGTCTAGTTGTTCTGGTGTGCAGTGCTCTATAGCGTCGTTTTGAGGGTAGGTAGACCTGCTCACCGGGGGGGGGGAGCCTCTGAGAAGGGGAAGGAGGTGCCAACTCTGGCCCACCTTTCCTCCCATCACCCTCCTGTCAGAAGGGGGCACGATAGTCCCAAGGGGAGGGAGGGAAAGCATAATTTAGAATAATCTTGACTGCTGCTTTGGGTAAAGATCCCACAGGTGGCTCCTATCCTGACAAAAAATGGGGTTTTCGAAGACTGGCCAGTAGAGCATTCAGCCATGATTCAACCACACTACTCTCCAGAAGGCCATTTTATTAAAGAGTGGCAATGCTGTGAGCGGCAGAGAAAGATCTGACACCAAAGCAAAAGTGCCCTCTTAATGCCTTGGGAGAGGGGCCGTGGCGCAGAGCATGCCACATCAGTGGGAATTCAGAGGAGGCGGTGGCTCAGACGCTGAGCTTGTCGTTCGCAAGGTCGGCAGTTCAGCGGTTCGGATCCCTAGAACGGGGTGAGCTCCCGTGACTTGTCCCAGCTTCTGCCAACCTAGCAGTTCGAAAGCACGTAAAAAAAAAAAATGCAAGTAGAAAAAATAGGGACCCCCTTTGGTGGGAAGGGAAGAGCGTTCCGTGCGCCTTTGGCGTTGAGTCATGCCGGCCACAGGACCACTGAGATGTCTTCGGACAGCGCTGGTTCTTCGGCTTTGAAACGGAGATGAGCACCGCCCCCTAGAGTCGGGAACAACTAGCATAGTGTTTCTCAACCTTGGAAGCTTGAAGATGGGTGGACTTCAACTCCCAGAATCCCCCAGTCAGCGCTAGGGTGGGCATTGCCCAACGTTTCCATTTGCAAGGCTGTGGGTTGTGTGGGGGTCTCGGTTTGAGAGGCTACCTCCTTGCTTCAGCAAGTGAGGTGGGGAGATCTGATTTTGCAGTGGAGGGAAAGGGAGAAGGAGTTGAGGGGGGGGGAGGGAGCTGCCCAGGGCAGAGGAAACAGATAACACTAACAGAGTCGGAAGGGACCTTGGAGGTCATCTATTCCAACCCCCTGCTCACAGAGGAGACCTGTACCAAGTTGCTTTGCAAGGCAGGCCAAAGCCAGGAGCCAGAAGAAGGGAATGGGGAGGGAGAGGGGGGCAAATTCGCTTCGTTTGCCACCCTCCCTCTCTCCAACCGGCGGGTGCTGAAACTTTCCTGCGGGCGGGGAGGGAGGGGACCCTCCGGGCAAGGCGGGGCGAGCGCCTGGGGAGTGGGGGGGGGGGGGGGAGGGGGGGAGGGACCGCGATCCCCGCCCTTTCCCTTCTAGTGGAATTTTCCGGAGCAGCGGCGGCGCCGAGATGCGCAGCATAAAAGCGGTTGCGAAGCTGCGGGGCAGCGGGACGGCTGCGGAGCGCGGCGGAGGGTAAGCGGGAGAAGCTCGTCCCGGGGAGGGAGGGAGAGAGAGAGAGAGAGAGAGAAAGAGAGAGAGAGAGAGAGAGAGAGAGAGAGAGAGAGAGAGAGAGAGAGAGAGAGAGAGAGAAGG